>JAOXOE010085755.1:0-26735 GCA_028565055.1 Phoeniculus purpureus
CAACAGTCAATATGTGGTTCTATTACTGATTCTTAACCTTAGTAGGTAAATGAGTTTAGCATTACAGCAGTGGAACTTTACTTGCTTTAGAAAGGAAAAGCCGTGTATGGCTAAAGGCCTAATTGTATAAATATGCACCTGAGGATGCTAGAGAAGAATCCTAAAGGCTCAGTGGAGGGAACTGTCATGGAATATTGCCTGTGTATTTGTGTGTCCTGTAATCTGCATAGTGTGACAATTAATTTGATATCCCAAGAGATGTTAGCTGAAATGATGCCAAATATTGCTTTGCTTATATAGCACATGTCTCTTGAATCTCCTCAAAAATTCTATATATTTATTTATTTTAAAATTAATGATTTTACTTTGGTTCAGTTTCCACTATGAATCAAGTCTTTAAGCACAAAACCAAAAAAGATATGTTAGCTGTGTTATACTGCAGACTTCAGCTGGCTACCTGTTCTGATTCATTATTTTATAGTAATAGTGGAAGGGTTTTGCCTTTTCACTTGTGCAAATATCCAGAAAGTGTGTTGCTCTGAAATACAACTGGGAAATTCTACTTTAAAAACGTCGTTATGTCCTTAGAATAGATTAAGTCTGATGTTTCTAATAATAATAATAAATTAATGACACAGTACACGTTCTGCTGGTAACTGACTGGAAGGCAACAAGATTGCTTACAGTGTTTAGTTTCAAATATTAGTTTTCTCTTCCTTGAATTGCATGAGTATATCTAATTATAGGTGGGTACAGTTTGTGCTAATCAGTTTGAGGCATAACGATGTGAGTTAAAAAGAATATATTTTGACTTGGAACATTAGATGTATTTTGAATGCTGTGTGACTTTCATTTATGATTTGATTACACAGGTAATTGAAATGTGACAGACTGATAATATTTTGTTGAAAGAATTTGCTCAGTTCAACTTTTTTCTGTTATGCATTTTTTTGCCTTCATAGAGGCAAAAGGAATGAGTTTTAGTCTGGTTGCCATACAGATACTTATGAAGCATTTTATCTTTTTTGCACTGGGTCATCATTTTTTCTTTTCATTCTAATGTCCACTAAAAGAAAACTCAAGCAAACTTTCCTCCCGAAGCTAATAAACCAAATGACAGATCTGTTACTGCCCATTGACAGTAAAGCTGACTTAAATACTTAGCAATTTAGATGTGGTTTGGAATGAACTGTTAGCTCAAACCTGTGCCATTACATTCACAAACCAGATGTCTAGTAATTCTTGCTTATGATGAACTGGAAAAGTATGCAGTCACTTAAAGAATCCAGAGTTGCTCAAAATTCAATAAACATCTCTAATTGCTGTTACGACTTTTTCCTCATGATGGAACTGATGAAACCAACCTTACGCAATATATCAGTTAAAAGAAGTATTTTTATTTCCATCCTGTAATACTGCTGTGGACTTTTGGACCACTGCATAAAAGTCAGCCCACACAACCTTTACTAAGAAGTAAACTGTTCCAAACTCTTCAAATGTTACCTGTGTAAAAGCTATTTCATGTGATAAGATTGTATATAGCCAAAGTTTTTCTTAACTAACCTTATTTGAGGCTCCAGTCATGCACACTTGTGTATGCTTATGAGCACATTCATTAACCGTGGCAGCCTGTTTTTTTACAGTGAACTAAACGGAGTGTATAAGTTTTCTCAGTTTTGGGACTTAAATATATTTGTGATAGATAGTTTTGTTGGAAAGGGTAAAACCAAACAAAGCCAGGCTAATGAGAAATTGTTGTTTATCTTTTAGTGAGAAAGGATAGAGCATAAAATGAGAACTTGTCTTTACCAGCTAACAATAAAAACTTGATTTGAAGTTCCTGTAGAATATGAATTTCCAGAAAGTCAATTTGAGACTACTGGTCCATTTTGTTATGGATACTAGTGACAAGTTTCACTGGAAAAGTGTCTAAAATTTAATTTAGATAACATGCTGATAGATGTGTGTCTAGGTATGTGTTTAAATTCACAGGTATGGCTATGCACTATGAGTGACCTCTAATATTTAGTATTAAAGGTATGCATATTAAGATATGAATATTTTACCCCCCTTTCTTCTGCTTTTTGTAGATTATTAACATTTCTCCATGGGAGATGTGAATCCCTGCATAGTAGATTTAAGCTCATGTAAAGCAAGACTGCTTTTTCTGGTGATCTTAGAAATTGTCACAGATTTGTAGAGAGTCTTAAGTTTAATAGGAGCTTTGAAGTAATTTTGAATGCCTTGCCTAGGGGCTTTTTTTCTTTGCAATTCGTTATCAGTAGTATTTAAAAAAATAAAGGAAAACAGTCCTGAAAATTCTTAGACTGGTAATGGCAGTACACATTAGGCTTCCTGCAACAGGATCCAAGAAGGAAAGGCCAGAGTGAGGTGGGTGCCTAGCACCTCTTGTTCAGATGTTTCAGTTTCTTCATTCTCTCCTAAATAATTCGTAGAATCACAGAATGTATTGGGCTGGAAGGGACCTCTAAATGTCATCTAGTCCAAGCCCTCTGCAACAAGCAGGGACATCTCTAACTAGAACAGATTGCTTAGAGCCCTATCAAGCCTGACCTTGAATGGTTCCAAGAATGCCAGGGCTTCTACCACCACTTTAGGCTACATGCTGCAGTGATCCACCACCTTCAGACTAGACAACTTTTTTGTGACATCTAACCTAAATCTACCCTTTTCTAGCATAAAACCATTACCCTTTGTACTATTATTCTATGCCTTTTTGAATAGTTCTTCCCCATTGTTCTCATAGGTCCCTTTCAGGTATTGGAAGGTCACTATAAGGTCCTCTCAGTCCTTTTTAAGGTCAATGCTCAGGATTTTCTGTTTATTTCTACTGCAGTGTAACAGGTAAACATTCAGATAAGCTATTTGCTCAATAGCCCTTGTATGCATGGCCATGATCAGGTACAGCAGAACCAATGTTGTCAATTTTAACCTTTTGTTGGTCTGTTCTATTAATATCTTTTCATGGAAATGCCATTGGTGGTTAAAGTGCTGTAATCAATAGCTCCCTTCTTCATTACTTTGTACAGTTTATATCTAAATTTCTGAGAAAAGGTAGAGATGAAGAAAGAGCTGCAGATCATACTCTGTAAAGATGCTAATCCAATCTAATAATATAGACCGAACAGATGAAAAGGAGTTGAAAAGTGCTATTCAAACGCCAAACAATACCAAAGAAATCATCCTGCAAAAGTGTTTTACAAGGATAATTAGAAAACTACCTGTAACTGTACATACTTGAACAGGAACAGGGAGGTGAAAAGCTTTCATTATGTCAGTGGAGAAGGTGAAAGGCTTAATTTTTCTTTCAAGTTTACTCCTAAAGGAGGCTGTGGATTCCTAACTGTCAATTGAGCCCAAAAGCCCTGCCGCCAGTCTCAGTAAGGGCAGTCTTGCTCATTTCAACAGCAGATATGTAATGTTTGTTTCAACATTTCAGATGATTCTGTCCATCATGTGTTTGGAAAGCCCTTCCTCATCCTTTCTGAAGGACATACACAACTGTTGCTTTCTCTTGGCTCCACTGTCAGGGAGGATCCACTGGCAAGACATAGGTGTCTAGATACATAACTCATTCTTAACTGTCTTTGTAGACATAGCAATGCATAAGTGTGTGAAATTCCTTGGGTGTGGAAGTGTGTGTGTGTTTGGTGTTTCCTCCAATCAGGTCACAAGTATTCTGCCCAAAAAGAATAAAAATGTTGGCATCTTGGCCCCTTTCAGATGTAGTGGAACAGCTCAGAAGATAAAATATCAGGCTGCTTTAGTGGAGCAGTGCAAAATGGTGTTCATTTATTTTTAATTTCTGTAAGTTTTTTGTGATGGTTGAAAGTATTAACAAAGTTTGTTAAATCCAAAATGCTGAGTTTTGGCAATGGTGAAATTCACGTTGAGAGTTTGGCACTGTTTCTCAACTGGTGGTGGGAAATTTTTTCCCTTTGTCTGAATATCAAATAGATCAGGAGTTGGGGTGCTTCTTGGTGTTCTGTGACTTTGGGTTTTACAGTTTAAGTTTACATGGTTCAGAGCCAGAATTAGAATTTTTTCCTTCTTTCTCCTTCCTTTGGAAATCAGTGTACCAAGACTATGCTGACTTTATCAGCTAGTGTTCTATTAGAAAAAATCATAGAATCATTTAGGTTGGCAAATATCCTTGGGATCATCAAGTCCAACCATCAATCCTACTCTACAAGTTCACCCCTAAACCAGATCCCCCACACTAGATCTAAGTCACTTTTAAACACATCCAGGGACGGTGACTCAACCATCACCCTGGGCAGCCCGTTCCAGTGTCTGACCACTCTCTCCATGAAGAACTTTTTCCTGATGTCGAGTCTAAACCTACCTTGTTGAAACTTGAAGCCCTTCCCTCTGGTTCTGTCACTAATGACCTGTGAGAAGAGACCAGCACCAACATCTCTACAAAGTCCTTTCAGATAGTTGTAGAGAGCAATGAGCTCTCCCCTTAGCCTCCTCTTCCTCAAACTAAACAGCCCCAACTGTCTCAAACTCTCCTCATTAGATTTATTCTCCAGGCCCTTCACCAGCTTTGTTGCCCAAATCTGCACTTGCTCTCGATGTCTCCCTTGCAGTGAGATGCCCAAAATTGGACACAGTACTCAATCACTAAGATGAGTGTAAATATTATTGGACCAGAGAGACGGGGGTGTTGAAATAGTAGAGGTTCTAGGTATATAAGTTATGACATTTACCATGACTCTAAGACTCTGGCCTACTTAGAATATGATGTTTTTATAAAACGCAATTTTTATTTGGGTCAAAACAATTGTTTTCATCATCATAATGGTTCAATAAGAAGATGCTTCTTGCAGCTTTCTGCATAATGTTTTTGTTTTATGTACTACAAAATCTGCAAGCTTTTTGACTTGCTTTATGGGTAAAGCAACTTATGTTTCACTCTAAAGAATGGATAGTAAGGCAAACTTGGTAAACTTTTTAAGCAGCGTATCTTCTCTGTTTTTCTGCTTTATACAGCACCCTTGTAGTCATCCTGTATTTGTTCTTGCTAATTTCAAATATTCAGAGTACAATGGAGTGTTTCTGGAGTATTCAAACCTCAGTAGTAGGTCGTTCTGACAAGGCTTAAATTGAGGTGCAACCAATTCAATACTTGATTTACATTTTGGTCCAGTTGAAGTTGATGTAGATAATTTTTTTTTTTTCCCTTGAAGCCAGCTTTTCGTGTCCTTCATCAGTGTCCAAACTGTCAGTGTGTGCCCCTCTGTACAGTAGTTAATGCTCTACTGCTAGGATGATCTACATTAAAGTAGTGAAAGGATTGACCTGAATCAGTCTTTGATTTTGCTGTCACATTCAAAGTGTGAAGGAGTCACATTCAAAGTGATTTGATCCAGGAGTAATTTTGGATTAAGATATAAGGAGAATACTGTCTGTCTGTCAGTGCTAGACAGTTTTGACTTACGTGTAAGGCCTTCATCTTTGACGTGGACAGCAGCCTGATCTCACTGTAAAATCAACCTGACGTGTTTGTCTCTGAAACACAGCGCTCATTTTATTAGAAAGTGGTAATCACTTCCATGACATAATTTGTAGACAAGTCATTACAATGCAAGTAGTGTATTGCAAATTAAACAGGTCAGTAATAGTAAATAATTTGTGTGTAGTAATACCTTAGATATATGGAAATCTGCCTGCATGGCTTCTATAATTTTAATTCCCCTTTCACTTTTCTTCCTTTTAAGTCACAAAAGTTTTAATTTGATGCAGAGGTCCTCAAGGTCTCGTTCATCATAAACTGTCATGGCTTACAGACCCTGACTATATTTTAACTGAGAATGAGTTATTACTGGATTGTGTCTTCATTTTTTGAGAGATCTTCTGCCAAGATTGTCTTTTCCCAGGTTAATTAATGGATAGAGGAGAAGGTTACATGGAAGGGTTAGAGGCACGCACCACTTCTGCCTTGCAGAGATGTCCCAGGCTCATGGCACAGAAGAAAACTGCTAGTGAAGAACTGAGTTTTCTATAGTGCAGTACATTACTAGATTACTGGTGACACTAAGTCATTTCAGGATGATATGCTGAGGCACTGGAAACTTGACAATGAGTCGTGACAAGACTCTTATTGGAAGAGACATTCCTGATGTGAGATGACTCTTCTGTGTTTCTATGATTCTACTGTGAAAGCATGTGAAAACAAGATTAATGCAAGTGTTACCACTGATTTAGGTACAGTGTAAGCAGTGGGTAGTATTAGCATCTTTCAGTATAAATAGAACACCGCAGAGGCCATTTCCTTGCAGTGCACACTCGAAAGCCACATCAGGATGTGCTGAAGAACAGCTTGAAAAAAGAGGTAGTATAGGTGAAGAGATGCTTCTTTTTTCCCTTACTCTGGAAAGAGACCCATTGATTTTTAGCTTTGGTGACAGCAGATTAATTCAGGTTGTCCCAATCCCTCTGGTAGCCCCTGTGGACATACGAGGGAACATTTTCAGTCACTGACCTAATTGTCTGGGCTCTTTTCCTGTAGATGACTCCAATTTCTCTTGGTGCAAAACAAGTCTGAAGTCAATTAAATGAATTGCCACCTTGTGACACCTCCCTTCGTTCCTGGGAGGAGACTTGTTTAGCTGTTCTAGACTGAGTAGGTAACTTCTAGCTGACTGCAGAGAGGTGTGGCGATTCAAGTGTAAATGTTTATTCATTAGAGCAAGCTTATTGTAAGATTTCTATTGGGCCTAAACTTGTCATTCCTGGTAGACTTCATGAACCTTTCTGATCATACAATCAGGTTCTGATTAGTGGGAGTTAAACGCTTAATACCATTTTCAGAAGATTTTAAGTGAGTTCATCTAAGTAAGTGGTACAGAGGGGCGTAACAACCTAACCTTTCCATGAGTTTGCATCCCTAATTCCCAATGAATTTCAGTTACAAGCTGGGGTTCCTTAGCTGTTTATGAGCTGCTGAAATGGTGATTTCTTCTGGATGAAGCAGGAGGAGTTGCAGTAATAAAGTGCATTCGGGTGGTTCTCTCTTTGTAGCAGATACGTCAAAAGGAAGAGGCAGAGAACAGTAGCACTTGAATTAAATAACAGGTAACTGAATAATGCATTTGCTTAGCTTCATGAGCATTTCCTTTTACATTTATGTCATCTGAGAATGGAGCACTATTTACATCTTATTCCATGTTGAATTATTTCTTCTGCTCATTATTCCAAATATGAACTTTCAGAGAGTCTCTATCACAGGTGAAGAAATCTAAATAAATTAAGCACATCTGCAAACAGAGCTGCTGCTGTATTTTCTATGAACAAATAGACAAATGTCGGGAAAAATATTCTCAGCTCACTGCTGTGTCAATGTGTCAAGTCTCATCAGGATTAACTTCAGCCCCCGGGTGTCTGTGTATCTTTCTTCACAAACATTTATGATTTCCTGGCACTGGATACCTCGTCTATACGACAGACTTTTATGCTGAGATGAGTTATACAAAGTGAGCGGAAACATTAGCACAGCAGTTTGAGATGTTCGATATGTGCAATACCTCATCTGCAAAGCTAGCAAGTTACTTTTGACGAGGCCATTTAACCACAGAGAATTGTTGGTAGCAATCAAAACAGATTGCAGTGGGGAAATGGTGAGTTTTTCAAATGGACTCTAATCTGTGTAAAGCTACTAGTTTTCCCAAAATTTATGTTCTTGAGTTGTCAAAGTTCTTACATGGCTTAAATGTTTTAGAAAGGCTGTGTCTAGAAAAGGGCTCCAGAGAATCACAAGTCCTAGACTTCATTTAATTCTCTGAAGGAAAGGTTTGAAAAATTCCTCAAGTAGAAATAGGATGTGTATCTTTGAAGTCTGGCACAAGAACTTCAAAGGCAGACCATGCAAGTGAACTTCAATGGTACAGAGGCATATTTTTGTGTTTTATCTCAAGATTTGTCATTTAAATCCATGTATTTTCTATTTGTGGAGACTGTTGTGCTGTGTGCTAGATCAAAAAAATCCCTTCTGAAGATAGCTGGGTATTCTCTATGTTAATCCCGAGCTACGTGCTGTCTCTGGTTGATATGAGCTGTTTCAGTGATCTGTAACTGTGGAGTGCCACTGGTGTGTGTTTCCTTTTTTTCATGCTTTGCTTGCTCTGTGTAGCTTTCTTGTACATATGTTGTTTCCTGAATCTTGTGTGCTTCAGCCATGCTTAGATATCTTGTTGAACTTTATACTAAACAAGTGATCTAAAGGGATGAAATGTAGAGAGACAGAGATAAGAGGATTTGGAAGAACCTGCACAAAAGTTGCATTACCTTTATTCTTCCTTATTTCAGCTTAATCAGGATGCGAAGGTGATGTCTATTGGTTTGAGTGGTTTCTTCTTTGGTTAAGCTCCAGCTTCTGTCATCATCTTTGGAAAAATTTGTAATCGCAGTAAACCAACGTGAAACAAGGATAATAGTCCTAGTTACCTTCTACATGTCTACATTTTCCTCAGTGATTCTGGGCTTCTGTCACAAATTACTACAAAATTTTTGTATTGTATTTAGCTTCAGGTCACTCCCATGATCTTGTATTGCATGAGAGAGAAAAACCAAGTTATTTTAAAAAAGAAATGTGAATTGATGAAATCTAATTTATGACAGCAGTCTGTTTTCCTTACAGCAGCAGCTCTCTTGACAGGATCATGGCCTGATAAGCTGTACAACTCTTTTGTTTTTCTGGTAATCAGTCTGTTCCACCCCAGAATGCAAAATGCTGTTGGAAGATACTTAATATTCTAGCTCTTCCACATTGCAGACAAACATTTGGGTTGTGTCAAAGCTGGAAAGCAGTGACATGATTTTTTCCTGTTCCTCTGTGTGGTTGTCTGTTTTTATACATATTGGTGAAGGCTTTTTCTTTAACCCATGTACTGTGGGGGAAAGGTAAAGTTATATCTTATCAACCACTGAAAAAACCCAATTTTGTTAGGTTGCGAGACTGCAGGACAAGTAAGGAGAGTACCTTGGTGATGTGGATGGTGCTGATGGAATTTTCCAAAGCATCCAGGATTGACTGTGATCTTCTTGCCTCAAATTACTCTGGAAGACCCCATTTGCAAAATGATAAACACGCTGGATGTATAAATGGAGCTCTGAATGTCAAACACTGATTTCTTGTCCAAAGCAAAATTGTCTTATGCAATATAGTACAATCTATATATCTGTCTTTTACAGATCTAATTATGGGGGTAACAAACATTTTTTCTTTTCTCGAAAACTCCCCTAAAAACTGTCTTTAAAATCATAGCCCTTCTTAATCACGTAACAGGATAAGAGACAATGTGCAGACAATATGCAGTAGATTATTTTGGTAGGTGATAATGAAAAGCAAGATGTTCAGAAGATTTATTACTTAATTTTAAAAAAAGATAGTTAAATATATAAATCTTTTCTGAATAATACCCATTGGAAATCAATCATGTAGAAGTATTTTAGTTTCACAATTCATCTTTTCCTACTTTACATCTTTAAGTTGGAGATTGATAGCTGATTAAAACATTTCTCCCACACCAGATAAATTTGCAATTAAAAAACATCCTTAGCAAACATGAACATGTCAAGGTAGAAAAATCACAGCTACCTGCTCTGTGGATTTCCCACCAGATGCTGACACCTGGGTTCTCTGTACAAGAATAATTACAGTGCATTTGCATAGGCTGGTGCTGAGCCCTGTAGCACTTCTTAACCCCAAGGCTGAGGTTGCTTGATTATTTTTTTTTTCTCTCCTTGTTTTTATAAATCTCCTGGATGTGTAATTGAACATGCTATTTTCAGGTCTCTACCAAACTTTGTGTGTGCTAGGTAGTGCCCTCCAGACTAGATGCTGCAGTGGTCTGCTCCATCTGCTTGCTAAGTAACTGGAAGAATAGTAATAGGTATGGGAAACTCTAGTAGGAAATTGTTAGGCATTCCATACAGGATTTGAAGGTTATGAGTTCTCTTGCTTTTCCTAGCTATCTTGTATTACTCTTATTTTCATGCAAGTTCCCTGCCTACTTCTTTTCTCTACGAAGAAGTCATGTTCAAGATTTGATTGTAGGATAGCAATAATAATAGAACTTCTAAAGTATTTTAAACAGCTTGGCAAAACCTCATTCTTTGAATATAGCTATAATCTCATTTACTACTTGCTTTTTCATTGTCATGTGTGCACTGATAGGAGAAGCAGTTGTTGCCTAGTATTGAATTCCTTGAGGTCCAAGGAGTATTTTCAGTTCACTCAGCCACACTGAAGTGCTCATTGCAACCACAGTAAGGTCCAATTATGTACACATTGATGAGAAAACTGCAGAGCAAGCAGAAGTTGAGCAACCTTTCATGTTTGAGATTCAGCAGGCACACAATTCTTAAAGCACCTCTTCTGCTTTGACATAATCTACAGGTTCAATCTACAATATGCTGATTCTATCATAATACAGAAAATTGGTTAATTCCCTCTGGAATTTACAATAACAACAATTCTCCCCTTGAACTGATCTTGCTTCTTTCTTGAATTGGATGATGGTCTTGCTTTTATTATTACGAAGGAAACAATGAGACCCTTCTTATAGGAAAAGATGTGCATTTATATAAAATCTGCCCACTTTATGAGTGTACTTTATACTTCCTAATTATTGGCAGGTAAATATAATTAATCAAACATATTTACAAGTTGCCAGAATCTCTGCAAGACTTCATTGTTTCCATATGATTGTCAAATAACTTGAAAGTTCCTTTATCCCTTGTGACAACTTCTACCTTCATATCATCTTAATTTCTTAAGTGTTGTCCTCAGCCAAGGTGTCCAGTTCAGCACTGGAAAGACAGGTCACAGTCTTTAATGATAGGTTGATTTTTACCATCCTAATAGAAGATTCTTTACTATGTCAAAGAATCACAGAATCACTCTGGCTGGAAAAGACCCCTGGGATCATTGAGTCCAACCATCTACCCTACCTTACAAGTTCACTCCCAAACCATTTCCCTCAACACCTCATCCAAACTATCTTTAAACACATCCAGGGACGGCGACCCAACCACCTCTCTGGGAAGCCTATCACACTGTTTGACCACCCTCTCTGTGAAAAAATTCTTTCTAATCTCAAGTCTAAACCTCCCCTGTTGTAACTTGAACCCATTCCCTCTTGTTCTGTCACTAACTGCTTGTGAGAAGAGACTGGCACCAACCTCTCCACAACTTCCTTTCAGGTAGTTGTAGACAGTGATGAGGTCTCCTCTCAGCCTCTTCTTCTTCAGACTAAAGAGCCCCAGCTCTTTCAGTCTTTCCTCATAAGGTTTATTCTCCAGGCCTTTCACCAGCTTAGGTGCCCTCCTCTGCAACTGCTCCAGCACCTCCACAATGAGCATAGATGGCTAGAAAAGGGCCTTCTGGGGTGTTATCTTTGGGGCTGCCTTTGTCAAGAGTGTGTTTGCCCGAAAAGGAGTGTGACAAATTTCCTGAAATAGAAGATTACTTGCTACAGTGGTAAGAAGTGATTTCTGCTTCCTATTGAGTTGTACTGCCTTAATCAGTTTCCCATAAAACATAGGAAAAAAAGCGTCTGTTATGTAAAATCTTTTTTTTTTTCTTTTACAGATTTTGGGTTTAGTTTTAGTTACATCTTTATTTTACTCACTTCAAGAAGTCATTTTATGAGTAATCTGTTTACTTTGCCATTTTTTTTGTTGCCAGTTTGGCTTATCTTTAATTAGGCTAAATAAAAATGTCAGCCTAATTTACAAAAGACTGAAGAAAAATAACCTGCCTATCAAAGACACATCATTTTCATAGTCAGACACTTAGGTTTGATATTGGTTCAAGCTTAGCAAATCTTCAAGGAAGAAGGACTGCATCTGGCATGAGACAGAGTAGGTAGAATTGCCATGGTGTCTGCATTGTCTTTCCTGTTTATTCTAGATTTTAGGAAAACCATACTGATGGTCCTTACCAAAGCCAAGACAGAACCATGGCAAACTGAAATTAGTGTTGAGGAGAAGATTGCAGTAGGACCATCAAAACAATTATTGCCTCTATAAACAATGTTCCTGATACCAGCAGCAGGAATAGCTGTATGGTTTTCCATTTCAGCTTTCTGTGTTAACAGACTAGGCTCCTCCTGTGGCTGGCAGAAGCATGAATTAGGCCATTTGATGGGCTCCTGAGAAGCTGCACCGTGAATCTGTAGTGAAAGACAGTTGATATGCTCAAGTACTCGGCTCCCAGGAAAAAGGAAATGAGACATACTTGTGATGTTTGTTTTTTCTCTTTGGTCTTCTGATTCTCAATGCAGTAGTGTGGGGTACATTTTGTGGTGGGTAGAGAGCTAAGCTGACAGAAATAAAATTAAGGGAAGCATTAGATATACATTAGCTGCTTCCATTAAACACTACCTGGTGCATTTGGTTTTTGTTTGTTTATTGAAAAATGATCCTAAACAGAACAAAGCTTTCAGAAGCAGTTAAATAATCTTAAGGAAACAAAAATTTAGTATAATACTGAACTTTTTATGTCCATATGAATTAACATAGTCTTCTTTTTAGAAAAAGATTTCACAAACACTAAATGTTGTTTGGTAGCAGGTTGTATTTCTTCTCCATATTTTGATTATTTTTCATTAAGCAACTAAGCAACTTCTCTTTCGGAGGAAAACTGTAAGTGCTGTTTAATATTTCTTCCTCTAAAGTGGCTTACCATCATTTGTCATAACATGGTTTAGACAGTTTGTTACCAGCCAAATAAATGTATTTCTTGATTTTTTACCTTCTTTTGTTATACACTGCAGAAATAGTGAGCTGTAACGTTACCTGCCATAAGGACATGTTTCTATTCCCTTGTGCTATAAAGCAACTGGGTATTTCCAGTTTTGTGTTAGAATATTATAATACATAACTGCTTTCAGGGTATGGAGTATTTATTTTTGAGAGAGATTTTATAAGAGAATCTTACTTACTTGAACACAATGTGCTTGAATATTTATTACATCTAAAGTGGGGCAGAGTTCACCAGCTTAAATTCATACAGTTTACACAGTTTATGAGCTTTGGAAGGGGCCTTCAAAGGCCATTGGGTCCAACCTTCCTGCTCAGGCAGGATACTGAAAAGCATCACTACTTAAAAGCCAAAATCAACTACACAAAATTGCATCCAGCCAGGTCTGAAACACCTGCAGAGAAGTGGACTCCACAACCTCCCTGGGCAACCCATTCCAAAATGTAATAACCCTTACTGTAAAGAAGTTTTTCCTCATATTGAGGTGAAGCTTCCTGTGCTCAAACTTGCATCCATTATCCCTTGTCCTGTCTGTCACAATTGAAAAGAGTATTCCTTTCTTCTTGACAGTCAGCCCTCACGTATTTAATTAAATTCCCACATAGTTTTCTTTTGTTCGAACTAGAAAGTCCCAATTTTCTCAATCTCTCTTCATAAGGCAGTTATTCCAGACCCCCAATCATCCTCCTAGCTCTGCGTTGAAAATTAGACAAGTTAAAATGAGGCATATCAAATTCTGTTCTGATATGCCCTTTGAAATGGACTACTTTTACATCACTACTTAAAAAGAGAAAAAGCACTCTCACACTAGTTTAAGTACTTTGTAAGTTTCAGGGCATGGAATGACTTACTTTAAGTTGCTACTTTCTATTATGAAAGAGGAAGTATTCTAAAGCTGACCTTCATTCAAAGATTCTTGACAGTTGATCCCTACTGTAAAGTGCAGCCTCTTGCTTGCACAATAGTACAAAATGCTGGTCTTGCGGAGACATTGTAGGTGTTGCTTTCAGCAGCTATAATTATTTTCAGTTGTCCTCCTTCATGTGACTCTTGATTCTTTAATTAAACCAAGTACATCCAGCCAGTAAGAGGTCATAGCTGTTATCAATCAGTCCAGAAAAAGACAAATTGGAGAGAAGATAGTATTGCTTTGATTACTTTGTGTGTTTGGGTTTTTCAATGGGGTTTTTTTGTGGGGAAAGTACAGAAAAAAAGGCAAAATAGAAATAATTTCATTAACAGTGAAGGGTGAACTCAAAAAGGAGTTCAGATACAATTTGAAAAGTATAAGAAGAGAGAGATTGTTTTTATCATTAAAAGAAGCGGCACTTTAGCAACAAGGAGCCCAAAATAGGATTGCTTCAACAGCAGATAACTTGATAATGAAACAAGAGCACTGGATGAGGAGACTTCATAGAAACTTCTAATCTGGAGGCTCTCTTGCCAGTATTACTTAAACCAGAGTGATCAAATGTAGAGCATATCAGAAGACTAGGTTTGGCGTTATTCAGTCTTGAGAAAAGAAGAATGTGATGAAATCTTATTTTGGCCTTCCAGTTTCTAAAAAGGTCCTACAAGAAACCTGGGACAGGACTTTGTCACAGATTTGTAGTGATTGGATAAGTGTTAACAGCTTCAAACTGAAAGAGGGGAGATTTAGATGCGATAGAGAGAAGTTCCTTGCTTTGAGGGCAGTGGGACACTGGAATAGGTTGCCTATCACCAGACATGTTCAAGACCAGGTTGGATGAGGCTCTGAGCAACCAGGTCTAGAGGGAGGTGTCTAATGGGAGTTGAAACCAGATTCTGTCTAAAGTTCCTTTCAACCCAAACTGATGTGAAAACCACAAGGGACAGAAATTGCAGCCTGGTTCTCAGCTAAATAATCTCAGTAGTGTGGAGAATAGGAAGCGGTCCAGCAGGTCTTCACTTCAGACTGTGGAGGGCAGATTTCCTATTGGCTTTTTAAGAATGAGGAATTGTGAGTCAGTTCTGACCTTTATGTTAAGCATCTTTGTGTATTGTCTCTATGGACTTGCTGCATTGTGAAGTCCTTAGACAAACTCCTGTGTTTTGAGACTTGCTTATGTTTTGGTGTTTGGTAATTTTCCACACTGAATTGAGGGAGACTTCTGGTCCCTTCTTTCCTCTGTTGGTCCACAAAATAATGACAAGTAAAAAATTTAGAAAGAAACAATGAAAAGTGTCTGTATGTCTGTGTGATGCTGATGAACCCTGAAGACGCAATTTTGGTAATCTGGTGCCAGTGCCATCTGCAATAATGCAATAGGATCCTCTTAGTAATTAGATATCTCAA
Organism: Phoeniculus purpureus; assembly: GCA_028565055.1. Taxonomy (NCBI): domain Eukaryota; kingdom Metazoa; phylum Chordata; class Aves; order Bucerotiformes; family Phoeniculidae; genus Phoeniculus; species Phoeniculus purpureus. The sequence continues at coordinate 15,108 of JAOXOE010085755.1, forward strand.
GATCAGTAATAATCACAGTGTTCACTTAAGCAATAAACTAATCCCTGACTCCAATCCCTTATAATTAAACTGAATTAATTGGATTCTCTTTGATGTCAGATAGGCCTAAACATTCCATGCAGTACAAGGAAGAGAGATGTAACAAAAAGTTTTGCAGGAATGATATTAGGATATTGTGTTTCTTGAAAACGTAAATGTCTCCAACTGACTAAACAACATATATATTGAAAAACTACATAAATTAAATGATGCACTTGTACTTAAGAATTTGTCTCCTTTCACTCTCCTGGTTATAAACCTTGTTGGAAATTTTCAGAATTTCAACATATATTTTGACAACATGTTTTCTGTATTATTTCTGAAATTGTAATGGGAGAGGAGCTGGATGAATACAGTAGTTATTAGTGAGCTGGATTTGCAAAACTCTGAGTAATGGCCTAGTTCTGCTCGTCATTTGACAAGAGATGAAGCAGTATTAGGGCCAGCAGAAAGATCCAAAGTAATGTTGCAGTTTAAGCTATTTAAAGGTGTAAAAACCTATTTTCTTCTCACTCAGTTTTGTGGACTTGTAAAAAATTAACAACAATATAACAAACAAATCCCAGAATATGGACAGGATTTCATTGCAAAAAATATTACCCCAACTTATTACCCTAACTAACATTCAAGACAAATGAGCATTTCATTCAACCCAAACATGTTCCTTACACATATGCAGTGTAAGCTGTTGCTGAAAGTGACGAGGGATGGAGAAGGTTGCTAGTATCAACTTTTCTGAAAATTCCCTCCAATGGTACTTGGGCTGCATCAAAAAAATAAATCCAACCCACACCCCTTGAGCAATCCCTATTAGAAAAAAAAAAAAAGTAGTAATTTCCATCTCAACGGGAGATTTTTGTCTGAGGTAGGTTTTAATGTGGTGCTCATTCACATCTGCAGGAATGTGTTAAATAAATCAGAATGACTCAATGTACTAAAATGAAGCACATGAATCATTATGCCATTAATTAGATTACCATATGTAGTTGACAGCCTCTGCTTAATTTGACTGGGATATATCAAAACCTAATGCATCAAGTAACAGGTATTTTAAAACGGGTAGAAAGTAGCATGTACTCCATTGCCATTTCTATTATTGTTTTATTAATGATCAGATGGAAAAATCTCATTTGCAGTGGTGATGACTTGAAAACTTGGCGGCAGTGTTTTTGTGTTCTTTGTGAAATAAAGTAGGTGAGAGTACACAGAGAATGTGCTCAGAAATGGCAGGAGTTTCTGTCCATAAATAAGTGTGTATGCGTATTGACACAATTTACATAATCCAGTTTTAGGATTTTACAAATGGCACAGTGGAAAATGTCTCGACTGGCACGGCTCTGAAGGTCCTTTGCACTGTCAGTGCGGCGACTTATGTAAAGGTCCAATGAGTCAAGTGCTTATAAGGAGAAGTCTCTGAATTTTCCATCCTTTATGGGATTGAATGTGTAGTTTTCCAGACTCAGACAGAAAGCTGTCATCACATAAGAAATGACAGCGTAAGGAAATCTTTAATTCACAAGGAAAGCTTAGGCTTTCTTCATGGGATATAGAGAGGACTAGGGGCAAGTTGAAGTGGAATCTGTTGGTGCACTGAGTTCCCCAGTGGTGGAAGAAGTACACAAAAAGTGCAAGTTGGAGACTTCTAACTAAGGGCCTGGGCTGGTGTTTTCTTGGGATATCTCATAGGGAGGCAGTCACTGATGGTGGAATACAGCAAAATCTCTTTGAGAGATGAGATGTGCCTGGTGCCATCAGCCTGTTCACTAGACTTGGTCTAACAGCAGCCTGTATTCCAATTCTCTGCATGATTTTAAATGTCTTTTTATATGACTTTCCCTTCTCCACTCTGCATAATATTTTTTACTCCGGTTAAGATTTGACTGCTTTATCACCATTTTAATCAGAATTTCCTTGTCTTCTATTTTTAAATAATGTTTTCGAAAGGAATCAACTCATTGTGGTTTTTATGTCTTTCTGAGCTTGACATTCATAGTAATGAAAACCTAAAAATGTCAGTGCCATTACCATGCTGGAAATGGATGTAGCGTATGCTAATGGAGACTTCAAAGGAGCAACTGGTTTTATTATTTTAGTTTAAAAATGATAGATGTATTTTCTTGAGTTAAACCTGAAAAGCCCATTTGAGGTGGATGAATTCAAGGAGTAAGCAGAAGGAGGTATTAATTCATGAGATGAGCAAGACTGTTGCTTGTCATCTTTCTTTCTGTGAGCATCTGAACTCTGACAACTTCAGTCACCTCTTTGTGGAGCTTACATGGACTGCTTGAAGGTTTCTGTAGTTGACTGCATGTTATCTTTTTCTGTCTTCGTATATTATGGAACTTGGACTGAATGTGCCAGTATTGTAAACAAATCACAAGCACCGAGTAAAATGTAAATATGGACTTCGAAGTTTAGGTGACAATTAGAATAAAAGCTCTGTGTGAAGAAAGATAAAGCTAGTTACAGATACACTTTACTCTGCCTCAGAATTGCTGATGTGATGTTTGAGGAGGTGAAATTGAGGGGTTTTTATTTTCCTGAAATCTGTCATCACTGTGCTTATTTAAGATAACATTTCTTTTTACTACAGTTCATTGCTGTCAATGCTTTTGATATTACTACTTCAGAAGCCCATTTTCTTGATACTTCTAGATTACCCACTTCAAGCCATTTGCTTTTATGATCTGCAAAGATTGCTTAGTTGCCTGATGAATGGATGTTACCATGGTATGGGAAAGAAAAGAAACATAAGGGCTGCATTTCAAACTCTCACTTTATCTCAGGGCCTCAACAGCGTCCTGTCAAAAAGCTGCTTCTGAAAGAACATGGGTGACTGTGTGTGCAGATCAGTAAGTGGATTTCATGGTTTATAGGGAATTTACCTCTCTTTCTGATTTGGCTGAAGCTGTACATGCAGATCAGTAAAACCAAAACTGGCTGGATATGCTGTTTGTTCTTGCCCATCTGATATCTGCTGCTTTCTTCCTGTGCTGCATGATCTTGCATTGTGTTAGATGACTTATTTCTCAGCTGTGTAAGTGGGCTCATGACTGAAACCTGAGGCTCTTGTATCTTTGAATTACAGACTTTACAGCACAGACTTAATAGCTTTTTTCAGTGATAAAGTGATTCTGTCTATTGTTCAGTAACTTGCCCCATAATGCATGTACTTGGCTGTTGGTTATCTTACAGTCACAGAATATGTTGGGTTGGAAGAGACCTCCAAAGGTCATCTATTCCAATCTCCCTACAACAAGCACGGACATCTCTAAGTAGAACAGATTGCTTAGAGTGCCATCAAGCCTGGCCTTGAATGTCTTCACAGATATTGGGGCCTCCACCACCTCTCTAGACAACCTGTTCCAGGGACACACCACCCTGAAATTAAAGAACTTTTTCTTAATGTCCACTCTCAATCTACCCTTTTCCAGCTTAAAACCATGACACCGCATCCTATTGTCCCACACCCTTGTGAACAGTTCTTCCCCAGCCTCCTTGCTGGACCCTTTCAGATAACTATAAGGTCCCTCCGGAGTGGTCTTCTCTTCAGGTTGAACATCCTGTTTTGCTGTGTTTTTCTAGTCCAGGGTGCTCTTTTAAGATGAATTCTCTCAATATTGTTGCATGATGCTCTTCAGAAGAGATGCGTAGGGAAAGCACAGTAGCCTGTGCTGCTCCAACTCAAGTTCAGAATTGGAAACCAGGCTTGCTTTGATGATAACTTTATAATTCTACTTCAGGGCCTGCAACTCCACATAAGTCCTTTTAGGTTTTATGTGGCACATACTGAAGAACAGCTTACCTAGCCTCTAAAGAGTAGTGGAGAAAATGGAGGAAGCATAAGTATAGACCTTTGTGATTATTTGTTTGGGACTAAACAACATTTTGGTGTTGGGAGTTGTTTCTCTTCTCAATGGACTTGTGTACAGAGTGGGCTACGTTGCACCCTTGCACTCTACAGCCCTCTCTGCTTGTCAGTGGTACAGGCAGCTTTCACCTTGTCATTTGCCTGGTGTTGCCAGGGCTGTAATAAGCTTTCCCATGGGTGTGTACTTGCCAAGTATATGCCCTTTGTCTGCCTGAACCTACCTCTGCTTCTTGTAGTTTTCAAGTGTACATATAACACGACAAGCACTGGTGGAATTTTCTGATGGGAAATGGCATTCAGAGTTGAGAAAGTGAATGAAAATAAAGTGAGGAAAATGTGAAGTGATGTGTAAGTGTAGAAGTTTTATCCCCTGGAAATTACTGTGGCATCAAAGTCTCTGGATGAATATAAACAATGCGCCAACATTTCATCACAGACTCTTGTCAAAACTTCAAATAGAATTTTTATATCCAGATACTATCATGAAGTATTTATAATTATTGTGCCAGGAAATCTAGCTGGTGATTCTTGGAAATCAAAGGATTAAAAATAAAAGAAATATAAATGAATAAATAATTATAGACTCTCTCTGTGCAGTTTCTAAACCTAGAGTGTCAAAGTTTTTCTGTAGCAGGAGATGACTGACATTTTCAATTGAGCTCCTTAGGAGAAAAACAGAAAATGTGCCAGTAAAGGAGGGAAGGCTTTTCTGTAGAGAGCTCCTAGTGAACTCACTAGGAGTTCTGGCTATGTGGTTTAATATCTGTACCCTTGTAGTTAGGGGTGGGGTTTTGTTTTGTTTTGGTTTTTTAAGATATCCAGGCACCAAATAAATAAACGTTTTAGTATCTAAATATCTATCAGGATGTGGTCCTACTTGAAGTAGAGAGTTCTGTTTAGCTGCAGGAATAAACATCATAATATGCATAGGCAATCATTGCATAGGAAAATCCTTAACTCTGAATGAGTGATTAGGCTTTCTTCATGGGATATCGAGAGAACCTAGGGGCAAACAAAAGTAGTCCTTGGAAGCTGTTGGTGCACTTAGTGGTGGAAGAAGTGCAAGCTGGAGACTTCCAAGTACCTGTGCTGATGCTTCTGTCTACTTGGGATATCGCATAGAGAGGAAGCCAGGCTGCAGGGAGACAGACACTGGTGGTAGAACACAGCAAAGTCTCTGAACAGCAAGCCGGTGAGAGAGATGGAAAACACATAAATGTGCCTGGTATCAGACTGTTCACTGGATTTGTGATACATCCATCCAGCAGTCTGGAAAATAACCTAGGATTCGCATGCTGATAGATCAGGAAGACACAAACGATATCTGCTCATGTTTATCTGGAGGTGAGCAGAACCAATGTAATTGCAATTACTTTGTGCAGAGCTAAAGGTAAAATTTCATGCTGGGAAACCATGTGCCCCTACCTGGATGACAGCTGGGATGAGGCAATGTGCAGGGTGAGATTGTGTAAGTGATACTTTTTTATTTTGTACAGAGAGGGCTTTTTTTTTTTCTTTCGTGAACTGCTCCATACACACCTCTTTGTGAAGTGCCACATGCTCATAGCACCAGTGGTTGGTAATACATCTGGTGATGCCTTTACTGCCTCTAACTACCCAAGTGAGAGAGAAGTAGCTAAAGGCATGTGCTTTACCAGGGATGTAGCCAAAATAAGCTCAGTTTGCAGAAAAAAAGAAGGGATCTGAAAATGAATAGAAAGCAGGGAGGAAAATGTTGAAAAGACAAAATAAGAGTATTTCAGAATCATGACCATGCCTCAGTTCTTGATTTGCATGTTGCTTTACCCTACTACATCTCAGTTTTATACAAAAACATTTGATTTATTTTTTTTTTAAGATTTATCAAGGAGGAATTATACCTTAATATGCATTTTTCAGCTTTTGGTAACACTCTTGTGTGTATTCAGTTGTACTGCTCCCACTGCAGAGCTGAATCAATCTTTGTGTCTCAGTTAAATACTTGATGATTTAGTGTGACATCAAAATTTTCATAAACTACCTATTAGGAATGTATTAAACATTTAGCAGGAAATCAGATGTTCACATATCTCCTTGTAATAACAATACCTAAACAATATAGCAGTCATTAACCAAATTATCTGAACTTAGTTAATTGCACAACAATGCGATGATTTTGATTAATGAAGTGCAAGAACTAAGTATGATGAATGTATTTGAAAAGATGAAGCTGGGTTTCCGTAAGGAAACGACAAGCAATCTTTGCAGTGGTGTTCCCTAATCCCTACCAAGGTCTAGTCTCAGACCTGTGACCTTTTCTACAGTAGAGAGTTCTCCATTCTGGACATCACACTTCCAGTGACAGCTTCAATGAAACAAATTCTGTGCACTTCACACAGACTTATGCCAGGGAGAGAAACAATTCTTCAGACATGTTAAATGGTTTTAGCAGACCAGAAAGATCACTTGAATCCCATGATGATGATTTGAGTCCTGACAGTTGTACAATGTCCTTTACTGGTGAGTAGTTTTATTGGTTTATTATTGATCACACATGATAGCAGAGAAATCCCAATTGTTAATCTGTGTGCTACTGATTTAGTTATGAAATGCTGGATAGCAATCCAGCTCTACTTGTTTAAGATGTGACACAGCTTATCAGGGTACTTTAGAATGTCTGGCACCATTTTAAAATAGATACTGTCATTCACGAAGCTAAAATACTAAAGGGAAACACCAGGAGAATGCTTATCTTCTAAAATGAGGGGATCAGTGCAAAGACGTGATAGGAAAGGAGTTTGAACGATACTGTAGGGATACTCTTCACCATCATTCATATGTTGGATGAACCCACAGATAGCAAGGCCAGAATGAACTGTTCTCATCATACCTGACATTTGTGGGAAACCATGTGGAGCTTTGCCACGACTCATAGCTTCCATTTGAGCAGTCTGTTTCTATATTCAGAGTGTTTCTGTACTTTCATTTTGAAAATGCAGGACACATGAAAAACAGAAGGAATGGCTGGGAATGGGAAGCATGCCTTGAGTTAAAAGAAATGCAGAGGATATTTGGAGTTGTTTATAACATCACAATAGGCTTAAATATTTGCTCTCTATTGACAGTGTGGCTACGGAGAAAATGCATCTTTAAAAGGCAATATGATCCTCTCACTTTTATCCATGCTGATTTATGGTTTTACAGTCTCTAAGCAGGGACCTGGCTGATTTGTCCCTGGCTTGTTTCAAAGGGTATACTTTATCATCCCATTTCCCAGGGAGTAGTGAATATTAATATTAGGCCTTATCCTGTTTCTGTTCTGAGGTTTCTTTCTGAGATGAGATATTAAGATCATCTCATCTGAAAGCTACAGAATCTGAAGGAAGTAAGATTTGACCATGGTTGAACCCAAGACCCAAAAGATGTCAGAGCCTAGAAATGGTCACTGTTACATATTGGGGTCTATAAAATGGCTTCAATTTGCCTACACCCAAAACTTGATTTTCAGGCCATGAAAATTGAAGGGAGAGTGGCATGTACCCATAAATAAATGCATTGGAAATGGTTGCAAGTCAAGTCTGCTGATTTTGGATGTCTTGTTGATATGCAAGGTTGTTTTTGGCAGGTTTTCTGTGACAGTTTTATATTGTAGCCTCCCTTACAGTCTCCCTCTTCTTTTTCTGTCTCTGTACTGCTTGGAATTTTGCACCATCAGAGGAATGCAAGTGTTTAATATTTCAACAGCATGTTTAAAAGTTAAAGTTTTTCCTGCTGATTTTTAATGCTGTATCAAATCAGGTTTGAAACTTCTTCATAATCTCTTACATAATGCTGTCATGCTGTTTGTGTCACTGATGTTATTTCATCCTGATAGCTGCCACCAGTAGGAGGCTCAGAAATGTGATTGTAACCAGTCTCAAATGCATTTTAAATACATTTCACAGATCTTGGGGAGATGTGCTTTCTTACATTTGAGTTTTTTCAGAAGGAAACTGAATAGAATGCTCCATTAAATCAGTATTCTTGTCTGTGCATTGCAACATGGATAGTCCTCTTAATCCTCCCCCCAAATTGTATAATACTTAAAATAGTTGCCTTTTGCTGGAGTAGGGTTAAGAAACTAAAACACAAACTCTTCTCATCCATTCACTTCTTGCTTGTATATGGTTCAAAGATTCATTTCTATGTGGTACTTTCTATTGCAGCTAACTCTCGTGCAAAATAGTGCCCTTATACCTAGAGAGGAATCTGTGACTGAAAATCAGGTTATGCCTCCCGCCCTTCCCCTTCCAGTTTCTGGTAGCTGATGGAGGGATTGATTCATGTGGGATTACAAGATGCTGCTTCATCTGAGTTAGATCAATAACTTGAATAATATCTTTCCACGTGGGTGGCCATATCACTGTGTGAGTGTGTCTTCATATAGGGAGTCTGTATTTCTTTGGAGGAAAAAGAAAGTATTCTTCAAAAAGAATCTAGTTCAACCTCTCACGGGCTGGAATACTTACTGAAACAGCAAATATATTTTGCTATTTAGAAAAGTGACTTACCTATGAACAGAAGAACTCTTCTAGATTAGATCCTTCAAAGCTCAGTGTGTAAAAACAAAACAAAAAGCAAATAAAACTTCAAAATAAAACCAAAAAACCCCAAATCACTCGAGGATATACTGATGTCTTGTGGGACATACACACACTTGACTTCTTCCATAATGCAGAAGGCTTCCTGGAATTAGCTGTCAGGTAAATGTACTTTTTGGCCTGTTAGTTTCTACCTGGAGCCTTGATAAGCCAAGCGGTGTTCATGGTCCTCACTTGGACAATAATGTAAAATATTTTTGTGTCAGCAGATGAGACTTGAAGGGGAAGGGAAAGAGGAAGAAGCTACAGAACAGAACATTTCTTCATTTAGCATTTGGTAGTGTGTTTAAAATCTACCAATAGACGTATAAACCCTGAGATTCTTGTGCTTCTGTTTAATCAAGAAATGGCAATTGCTAAGCCTAGAGACAGGGTTAGCCTCCTTGAGCAAATGCTGTCATTTACAGTTGAAAATCAATCACTGTATTTTCTCCATGAGAATTTGTATACAGTATTCTAAAGTAGTAATGGGGTCTTTGAAAGAGGTATGTTTCACTTTGGATGTAATGGAGAATTTTGATCTAAGAAATAAATGAAACTGTAGTGAAACTGCTGGAAGGGAAGTTCAGGGAAGCCCATTAATGTAGCAACAACCACGTTGGAGGATGACTGAGAACCGAGAACTTGTGTATATAGCTGGAATAATCAGAATTGTCTCTGGAGGATTGTGATCAAGACATTTCTGTCAGAATCCTAATTGAAAAGCTTTGGCATTCTGTCTACATTTTTGCATCTCTATCAATATTTATTCTGGTGGATTGCTTTGATCCATGATTTAGCTGTACTAGGCATCTCCCTGAGTATGGATTAATTAGTCAACTAACTTGTAAATCTAATGTGCTTTCCATTAAATTCAGTAGGAGAACATCCTTCTGGCTTTGTAAGATGCTGGAACAAGTTCTAACAAGTCTAGCCTGTTTGAAGGCAGTAGCTGTCTACGCAGCTCACCAAGCAAAATTATGATCTTAGGTCAGAGTCGTGCATTGTTGTTTGAGTGTTTATCTTTTCTACTACACTTTTTTTTCTTCCCATACAGTGCTTTCCCCACTTAGTTATTTCTCCACTGATGGAAGTACGCTCAGCTTTTGCAGCTGAAAATCCATACCTGCTAGAATTTGTCATCTGAAAAAGAGGGGTATATTTACCCAAGTATCTTTTCCAACTTGAATGTTTTACTCTGTAGAGGCATGTTGGAAACGGTGTTTGTGCTGCATGCAGCAGCTCTTATTTTTATCACTGTGCGTGTGAATACAGCTTTTCAATATTGGGGCCTTAAGAACTTGAAAGTGTTTGGAAGATTTTTGGAAGATACTCAGTGCAGGTAATTGTTTTTTATAACCAGAACATCTTGTCTGATAGGAAGCTGATAATCCATGTATTTCATCTCATATTTTTTAAGGAGGACAAAAAAAGTTTAGATCTTTAAACGAACAGTGAATTTGAAAATGTTCTAAATGCTGAAAGGATGATTCTGCTACTGTATTTTAGAGCCTGATACTTTTAATGATTTTTCAGCTTTTGCAGAAGAAAAATCATGAAAGTTTTTTATTGAAGGTTGGAATGACCTTACCAGCTCCAGCAAAATACTGTTTAGTTGTCACAATTGATTCCTTTCTGCATACACACCGGGAAAGCACAGAAGTTTGTATGGAGTTTAGCTGGGATGGTGTTGATCCCCCACATGACATCCCTCTCAGTGCTGTGTTTGTTGTGGTAGGTGCTAAACCCAAAGCTAGGTTGCCAGACTTATTTCAGCTGTGCCTGTAAATATGTCTGGAAAGGATGATTCTTCTTCAGCAATCATGGTGATTAATTAGCTAACACATATCTCTGCAATAGCTCAGTCTTGTAAAATAAGTAATGTTATATTTGCTTCTGAAATGTGATTATTGCAAACGTCCATAACTGCAGGTTCCTCCAGTCAAATCTTTTACTGTTGCAGAACCTTTGCTGATTTCATTTAGTACCAGGCACTAGAACATCTTGGACAGTTTCAGCTGTAAAATTCAGCAAGAGGATGTATTAGAAACTTCTTTTCACTGCTAAGGATCACAAAATCAAATACATGCAGGATCATAAGGCGACTAGCTTGGCTACATAGGGATCTCTGGCTGCACCTCAAGAACAAAAAAAAGAGTCTATGATCTCTGGAAGAGGGGGCAGGCTTCTCAGGAAGACTTTAAGGATGTAGTCAAACTCTGCAGAAAGAAAATCAGGAAGGCCAAAGAACAGCTAGAGCTCAACTTAGCTACAGCTGTTAAGGATAACAAAAATGTTTCTATAAATACATTAATAACAAAAGGAGGACCAGGGAAAATCTCCTTCCTATTTTGGATCCAGAGGGAATCCTAGTAACAGATGATGTGGAAAAGGCTGAGGTGCTCAATGCTTACTTTACCTCAGTCTTTAGCACTGGAACTAAGAGTTCCCTGGACAACAGGCGTCATGAGCTGGGAGACAAAGAGGGGAAGCAAAATGAGGCCATCACAGTTGGAAAGGAAGTGGTCAGCAACTTGCTACACCACTTAGACATAAACAAGTTTATGGGGCCAGATTAATTGCACTCAAGGGTGCTGAAAGAGTTGGCAGATGTGCTCACTAAGACACCTTCCATTATTTTCTTGAAATCCTAGATAGCTGGAGAGGTCCCAATGGACTGGAAGGTGACAAATGTAATACCCATCTACAAGAAGGGCAGAAAAGAGGATCCAGGAAACTATAGACCTGTTAGTATGACCTCGGTACCAGAGAAGGTCAGGGAACACATCATCTCAATGCCATCACACTTCACATACAGGACAACCAGGGGATCAGGCCCAGTCAACATGGGTTTATTAATGGCTGGTTCTGCCTAACAAACCTGATCTCCTCTCCCCGTACGGGCCACCAATTCTCTGGGAGTACAAAATGGACAGTCACATGACTATCAATATGATCAAACAAATGCCGTTTATTAAGCATCAGCTTAACCCTTTTATACACAGCCAGGCGGTCCATGCGATACATGTGCATTACTGATTGCTACAACACATCTGTCCATCTGTCTTAAAAGCTACTGCTATTGGTTAAGTACCTTTTGTCCATGCACTGTTCGTGATA
>JAOXOE010085786.1:0-26732 GCA_028565055.1 Phoeniculus purpureus
GGTGATCCTGTTGTGGCAGGGGGATTGGACTAGATGATCTTTTGAGGTCCCTTCCAATCCCTAATGATTCTATGAATCTGTGATTCTATGTTTGTGGTGGAAACTACTATATGCCAGTGGCCAATGTGCTTTTGGTTGGGTTCTCTGAGTGTGAGGCTCTGCACCATCTCAGGTCCCTCTCCTGGTCCAGGCAGGGAATTGGGAGATGCCAATCCTCCCTGCCATCCACCCCAAAATGGTGATCAGCTTGTGGTAGTGCCTTGATGTGAGACCTTTCCCATTTTGTACTGGGATGGACAAGGACACAGTGGGATGCAGAGCTGGGGAGGTGTGTGTGTGGCCATGCTCCTGGGGCCACGCACCCCACAAGCCTTGCGTGGAGGGGCAGTGACTGGCTGGGACGGTGCTGGGCTGCAGCACAGCTCCTCCTGGCAGATCACGGTCTGAGCCCACCCACACCACCCTCACCAGGCTGCTTACCACATCTGGGACTTCCTCCGCGGCATGCCGTGCCGGTGCCATTTCGAGTGGGGGGTCAGGTGGTAAATCAGCTGCCGGCAGATCCTGTCCGAGGATTTCCAGGGGTCGTATTCCTGAAAGCCAAGGAACAGCTTAGTCTGTCTGTGTCCCAGCAGAGCCGGAGGTAAGGGGGAGCAACAGAGGTGGTAGTGGGGCTGGTGCCTGTGTATGATGGAGGAGATGGAGAAGAGAGGTTGAAAGAGCCTGGAGGGCAAGAAGAGCTGAGATGCCTCTGCCTCGTGTCATCTCCAAATGGCAGCTGCTGGAGGCTGGGGATTCTGCTTCCCTCCGTCCTGTTTTCCTTATGCTGCCAGACACCTGCATTGCCAGTCCCCAGGCCCCCAGCTGTGGTGCAACAGGTGCATTTGGGATTTGATAGACAAACACACAGTAAAGCTGTCGGGGAATATGCTAATTTGTTCTCTATCGCAGGCAGTTAAACGCTGCTCTGTGGGCCAACAGCTGCACAGAGGCTTCCCCAGCAGGCGCTGAATCAGCCCAACTTCCTGGGATGCGCTGCCAGTGTGCGAGGGGGATCCCTGGCTCACAGCTCAGCTGAGCACCCCCTGGAATCATAGAGTCATTAAGGTCGGAAGAGACCTCAGATACCATCAAGCCCAACCCATCCCCACCATGGCCACTACACCCTGTCCCCTACTGCTGCATCTACAGGGTTTCTGAACACCTCCAGGGACGGCAAATTCAGCCCCTCCCTGGGCAGCCTGTTCCAATCCCTGACCACTCTGCGAGGGAAGAAATGTTTCCTAATGTCCAATCTAAACCCTCCCTGGCACAGCTTGAGGCCATTTTTTCTTCTTCTATCACTACTGACTTGGAAGAACTCTACTTGGAAGAACTCTACTCCACCTCTCTACAACCTCCCTTCAGGTCACTTTTAAAAGTCTCCTCTCAGCCTCCTTTTCTCCAGACCAAACAACCTCAGTTCCCTCAGCTGCTCCTCATCAGACCTGTCCTCCAGGCCCTTCACTAGCTTTGCCATGGGGAGTTGTGGAGTCTCCTTCACTGGAGACATTTAAAACCCCCCTGGATGTGTTCCTGTGTGACTTGGTCTAGGTGATCCTGCTCTGCCAGGGGGATTGGACTAGATGATCTTTCGAGGTCCCTTCCAATCCCTAATGATTCTATGAACTTGCTGAGGGTTCCCTCAATCCCCTCATGCAGATCACTGCTAAAGATGCTAAACTCCAAGACTAGTTCCCTGATCCCTGTCCCAGTTCCCCAGAGAATCCCACAGGGACCAGCCTGTGCCCTGAGGTGCCACGTTCTAGGCTGCTGTGCTGGCACCTGCCGCAGCAAACCTGTCCAAGCGAGCACACGTGCACAGCAGGCTCTGGCACAGGAGCTGGCACACGGCTCTGCAAGTGTTGGTTGGCTCTCAGCTCAGAATTACCCTCCTGGTTTTTCCCATGTCCTTGCTGATTTAATGTCTACTGACAGACTGGGAATTGCACTCGGCTCTAATGCAGTTACACCCAGCAGATGCTCAGCCAGGGTCAGAGAGGGGACGTGATCCGTTGATGTTTGTGCTGGTGCTGGTGATGGTGCTGCCTATAGGGGCTTGAGTCTGTCCAGCCCCCTGATTAAACTCCCGTTGGCTTTGAGGAGCAGCTTGAATTGCTCAGCGTCTCCCTTGGGGTGGGGGAAAATCTCACCCGTGTGATAGTGCGCGCGTCGGCGCGGGTCAGCGTGGGCACCCACCGGGCAGGGAAAGGCAGCAGGGAGTGCGTGCAGCCGCGTGAAGCTGTAGGGTGCCGTCTGCCAGGCACTGGGGGGCTGCGATGCGGCAGGGTTCTGCCCCCTGGTACTGCCTGCCCCAAAGCCCCAGTGTGATGCTGGGGGGTGAACTGGTAAAACAGCTGGAGTTGAGGTCAAGTGAGCTATGGCTGAGGCACCACTGCTGCACCCCCCCCCCCCCCCACCAGCCCCTTCTTAGATGTTTGTACAACAAAAATCTCACGGGAAAAGAAGATGTAATTTTTCCAGGCTGCAGTGCAGCCCAGTGGTGATGGTTAAACTTGGGGGCTGAGTGCGGCTTGCCCGTTGCAAGCTGACTGGTTAGTGGCTAGCAGAACAGGGTTAGAAACGCCGCTCATCTCCAGCAGGCACTCAGTGTGTTCCCTGGGGTGCTGCTATTTGCTCTGAGCTGCCTCTGCTCAATCTCTCTTGGAATAAGGACTTCACTCCCGCTCTCCTTAAAAAGCAAACATGGCCCTCGCCAAGCCCGATGAGCAAACGGGCGTATTGCAAATCCACGCCGCTGTGGTAGCAGAAGCAGATGCTGATGTTGTGGTGGGAAGCGTTGAGATGTGGCACAGTTTGCTGCTTCTTGAACCCTGAGCTGCAACAAAACCCTGCAGCAGCACTCAGAGATCTGGAGGGCACAGGAAAGCCAGGATGCTGGGCTGGGGCAGTGGTACATGACGAACTCCCTCCCTTCTTAAACCCTCCCTTTATGTTTAGCACTTCAGCTAAAGGCACTTGGGGTAAAGGGGTTTTCAGCCCATGGCAGGGCACAGAAGCAAGTTGGTGGCACCAGCCTGCACGGAGATCTTTGTTCCCCTCTGCAGCCCCGTAGGCTGCTTTGAAACCCCAGCGAGCGCGGCACCGCCGTCTATCTGTATCTGGCCGGTACCCTGTCGCCAAGTTTCCTACCAGCACAAAGTGAGCGCTGGATTTCTGTGCGTGTAGCTGTCTCTCCTTCAGCTGTGCTGATGTTCTGGGGGAGTTTCAACTGATTTCTACAGGACCACACACCACTGCTGCTCCAAGGGCATCTGCTGGCTGCTTCTGTTTGGTTCAGTTCAGTTTTGGGCAACTCAATGCAAGACAGACATTGAAATGCTGGAAGTGGGTCTAAGGAAGGGCATCAAGGTTGGTGAAGGGTCTGGAGCACGAACCTTGTGAGGAGCCACTGAGGGAGCTGGAGCTGGTTAGTCTGGAAAAAAGGAAGCTGAGGAGAGATTTTATAGCTGTCTACAACTACCTGAAAGGAGGTTGTAAAGAGGTGGGTGCTGGTCTCCTCTCACAGGTAATGAGTGACAGGACAAGAGGAAATGGCCTCAGGTTTTATCAGGGGAAGTTTAGGTTGGACGTTAGGAGAGACTTCTTCACTGAAAGGGTCATCAGGGATTGGAACAGGCTGCCCAGGGTGGGGGTCGAATCACCATCCCTGGGTGCGTTTAAAAGTCGTGTAAGTCTGGAGCTTAGGGACAGGGTTTAGCCGTGGTCTTGGGACAGTTGGGATAACGGTTGGACTTGAGGACCTTAAAGGTCTTTCCCAACCTAAACAATTCTATGACTGGTACCGCCCAGTACGAGCCGCTCCATTGGGACTCCCTTTGCATCCGTACTATGTCGCAAAGCTTTCGCTGAGCTGAGCTGAGGGAAGTGCTCACCTTTTTGGGACACTGCAGGTCTCTAGCGAGGCTCATCAGCAAGTCATGGGAGATGGGATCCACCAAGTTGAGGAAAGTTGCGTTTTTGTAGAGCACTTCATTGAGGAACGTTCCTTCCAGCCCCAGGTCCTACAAGAAAAAGTCAGGCAGATACTACACTGGTTTCTTCAGAGCTACAACCATGAGGTGTTTTGAGACCAGAAAGCAAACCTGACGAGGTGTTACCTGGTTGCTTGATACAAGACATTATCGAACAGAAAGTGAAGCAGCTGTGTCTGACCCAACATTACTGTGAGGAGGAGGGATGTGGACAGAGGTGGATGAGGTGGAGCGTTGAGTTAACCAGCCAAGAGACCAACCGTTCCCTACCACAGGAAGGTGCAAGCGCATCGTTTCCAGGCTGGCTGGAGCCTAGAGAGAATTGGCTCCAGAGAAACTCAGCAGTTTTGTCAGCCTCTGTGTGAATTTGCTGGAGCAGCTGAGCTGAAGGCTGCCTCTAAACCCATTTCTCCAATCTCAGCTCTTCTGGAAGAATCAGACCGCTCTCAGGTATTTACATGGAGCTGAATACCCTGCTAGTGGCCAGCTGAGTGAAAATTGTGCCCAGCAGTATGAGTCTAGCTGTGCTGTGAGCGTCTCAGTCAGTGCGACACGCTGGCACAGTTGCCTTTTCGGTGTGATGGTCCATTTATGGGTAGCTCGACATGACAGTCCCGGGGAGCCCTCTTTCCGTCTTGTACAGAAGAGCATCTGTGTTTCATGGAACTTCCCTGTTGTTAGACTAACGGGGCACCTATGGACATGCTGCAAGAAGCCTCAGCATCCTTGGGAGTAGAAAACCTCCCCAGGGGCTGGATGGGTGACACTGCAAAAACCAGAGCTGTTTCTTGCTAAGAAGGTCGCATCTATGGCAGTTCGTACAAGTGGGAGGTACCACAGAGCTGCGAGGAAAAAGCACCCCAGCATCTGGGAAAGAGAGAGCAGATTCCAATGTTAGGGATTGGAAGGGACCCCGAAAGATGATCTAGTCCATATTTCCCATGGAAATACCTTGAGATCAGAAAAATACCCCAGGAGTAGAAATGGAGAATCAAAAAGCTCCCTAGCAGGGCTAGTGCTGGGTTCGATTCAGGCTGAAGAAGGAAGCAGGTCCCATGCCCATTCTGAGTGCTCCTGCCAGGAGAAATGAATAAGCAATTGGGTGCCCCATATGTTCGCACTGCTCCAGTAAATGTGTGCGTCAGGCACCTCCCAGTGAAAGATGCACTGGGAGCTCAAAAAAGAGGGAAACACTCAGGAAAAGCTGGGTGTGCGTGCACACATCAGCAACAGGGATGGAGCCAGAGCTGAGGGATCTTAACCCTGAGCAGCAATGGAAGTCAGTGCTCTGTCCACTCTCTCCTGCTCTGGACATGCCTGGATTGAGCAGAGAGCGCAGTACCGACGAGACCCTGGCTGCAGGGCTGGTGGAGGAAGGCAGAACAAGCCCCGTGTTTTGCAGCCCCATTACTGTGTGTACACAGATGATGTCCGTGAAGGACCAAGATCCCAAGCACTGGATCAGTCCTGAAGGAAAGACAGCCACAGCTGGATGTGGGCCAGGAGCTTACCAAGGCATCGTGCCAGCGTCTTCCTGAAGCATAAGGCTTCAGGGAAATGGAGCCTCCTACGCCGAGTGTAATATGCACAGATGAAGAAAGCTGCCGTGCGGACGGCGTGGCTGGGCAGGCAGCAGTGGATGGCAGAGCAGCAATTAAACTCCCCCAGTTGGAGCTATACCATTAAGAGGAATTTGTATTCCCGTTGTAAATCCTGCCTGCAAGGGTTTTAGAAATAATATAGCTGTAAATATTCACATCACATCGATAGTCCATCAATTCTTAGCCTAGGGGCTCTTTCTGGTTTGTCTTATGTATTTCCCTCCCTCCCTTTCTCTCTTGTATTTCTTGGAGAATTTTGTACCACCTGAAGGGTGGCTTCAAACAGCAGAATTCTAAGTGTTGCCAGTTCAGTTGGCTAAAGTTACCTTAAAATTGACATTTGGCTGTTGGCTCAGCGCTGTGAAACCAGATTGTGGCAGAGTTTTCGCTGCTCTAACATCCCCTAACCCTGGCTGTAGCTGCACGATGCCCACTTAGACCAGCAGGAAAGCTGGTCTGGGCTTTCAGGTGGGTGTTTGTGAGTCTGGCAAGAAGATGTGCAATGGAGCACACGTTCCTGAGCAGAGCAGGTGTACCTGGGTGCATGTTTGCACTTACTGTCTGTGCAGTCCTCTCAATGCTGGGATCTTGCGTCTCCCTCAGTGGGTCAGCTTCTGCCTGGCTTCTGTTGCTTAATTACACCCTGCTGACATTCTGAGAGCAGTCCACAGCCCTTTGGAGCCTGCAGACCGCTGGTCACAAGAAGCAGGCAGGCTGCTGACTGCTTTGCAGCAGAAGCCCACATCCTCTGGTCTGGCTGAGCGTGTCTGCTTGCCTGGGGATGCCGCGATCCCAGTCCCAGCATCACAAAGCCTTCTCTAGGGGTTGGCGCCCTAGCCCAAGGCACGGTGATGAGGTGCATGGTGTTAAACATCCCTACTGCCCACCAGAGTGAACGAGGTGTTTCTTTTTGCAGGTAACAAACAGACCTTTACCTGGAACACAGTAACCCGTGACTCCGGAGAGCGTGTCACTGCCAAGGTAAGCCAGTCTCTGTAAGGAAGGACATGCTGGGGACTGAGCTAAGGGTTAGGTTTAGTTGAGGAGCGAGGGGAAATTATACATGAGAAAACAGGGTGACCATAGGACTTGCTGAAGGCATTGGACACATAAGGAGGACTGGTTCCCATTACGTGACAGTGGTGTTGAGCTGCTGAAGGGTGTGGTGTGCATCAGCGGTGTAGCCCTCTGTCTCTGAAACCACACAATGGAGCGGAGTCTTCTGGGTGCTATTGGATGGGTTCCCTTCTTATTTGGTGGAGAATGGCTGTGTTGTGGCTACAGGATGTGTGTCCCCTTGCTCTGTCGTGAGCAGATGAACAGAGGGTCACTGTTTCAACATGGACAGGCAGAGATGGGGACCAGGACTGACAAGGGGAATTGGAAAGGCAGTGGGCAAAATGTGAGTATTCAGGACTTAGTAATTCTCAGCACAGATGTGGGGGAGCCAAGTGGTTAATGGATGCTGAATGGAGCTGGCAGACTGCAAAGAAGGAGGGCTTAGAAACCACCCTCCATTCCAGATGGCCCCGTGACTTAGCATGCAAACCCTGGCTGTTCACAGATGGACCTTCTGGAGACCTCCGAGGTCTGTCAAGGATTTCAGTGCTTCAGTCTTAAGGAGAGGTGCTGAGCACTATAGAAAATGACATTCTGTACTTCTGGCCTCTGGCGTGCCCCATAAAAGTCTGCTCACGTTACATCCCCATGTCTTGTGGTGGGGATGCCTCTTTTTCCTTCACAAGCTGCTTCTACCAAAACTGTCTTCAAAACCTGGTTCAACCCTTGTCTGCCATATGAGTGCACACACAGAGGCTTCCTGCTGAGGGGTTATCTGTCTATAGACCTGGCAGAAAGAGTGTTTGTGGTGCTGGCAACAATCCTTATGTGAGCAATAAGGCAATGGATGGAAAAAGTGGAGATGTAGTTTTTGGTCCTGTGGATTCTTGTTCAGGTGTGTGTAACTTGCTGGTAGCCCGGGGTATTGACTGCCAGTCTTGGATGTGTTGTGTTGTAAACCCAGGAGGTTCAGAGTGGAGACAGGGCTCTTAATGCAGCTCTCTGCAGCTGGTAGTGTGGCTGTACCAGCATCCCAGCAGACCAGTCCCTGCTCCAACATACCCAAAGGTCATTTGCCACTGTGGCGAGAAACTCGGTATGTTCCCAAGATGTAGTCAGTCCTTATCTAATGAAGCGACATGATGAGCTAAGAATGGAGTGATTTATGTTCAAACCAGAGGGAGATTGGTCCCTGGTGCTGATGATTGCAGAACTGGCTGCAGTCTGGGGGACCTGAGTTTGCCTGGGCAGTGGTGGTACCACTGAGTGATGGAGGAGATGGGGGATGGCTCTGGTTCAGCAGCAGGGCTCTGTCCTCAGCATCAGTTTGGCACCGAGCTGTCTGCACACTGGCTTTGCTCTTGCTGAATGGCGGCGGACACAAACAAGCTCTCGCTGATACACTGACCCCTTTACTGCTCCTCTCAGCCTGGGCAGTCCCAGAGCTCCTCTCCAGTACCATCTGGGGGCTCTCCCAAGGACAGGATTTGGCCAGCCTGGCTGGGTGGCTGCAGTGGGGTATGACGGCACTGGCTTTTCTCTGGAGCTCGCCGAGGGGCTGGCATGGCGGGGTGTGCATGGGCTCAGCCTCGGGCAGTCTTAGCCCTCCGACCCTCACCCCGACAGCCCAGGCAGGGACCCGGAGAGGTGCGGGGAGCCAGGGCGGGCGTCGCCTCCCGCAGCGAGGACCCGCACAAAGAGAAGGAAGAGGGGGCTCGGGAACCGCGGGGAGATGGAGGGAACCTGCGTCCCCCTACCCACCCCGTCCGCGCTCAGCCCTTTGTTGCCCGCCCGGCCCCCCGCGCCGACCCCCTTCGGGGTCCCCCCCGGGGCCCTCCGCACTCACCTTCCGCAGCAGCCGGAGGATGTGCACGGCGCGGTCCCGCTGCCGCTCCCGCAGCGTGGCCTGGATCTCCCGCAGCCACCCCACCCGCCGCACGTAGGGTGCGGGCGAGACGCCCCGCAGCGCCCCGGGCAGCTTCTGCGGGCGGAGCAGCAGCGACGAGAGCGGGAACTCGCCCCGTCCGCCCTCCGGCTCCGCGGGGCTCCGCTCCTCCAGGCTCAGGCTGCTCGGCCGGCTCAGCCGGGAGCCCATGGCCGCGCTGGCTCCGCTCTGGGCCGGGGGTCCGCCCCGCTCCGCTCCCCGTGAGCTCTCGGGGGGTTTTATCGGCTCGGTCACTGCCCCGCACCCGCCTCGCCGAGCCCCCGCTGCCGCTGCCCGTGAGGCGCCTCCTCCTCCTCCTTCTCGTCCCGGGTTCGCTCTGCCGGGAGATGCGGGTGGAGAAGACAAAGAGCCGCGGATGCTGCGGGGCCACTCCTGCCTTTCGGGAGCTTCTTATCTTAAGCAGCCTGGGCGAAGCCTGCGAAAGGGTGTCGGGCGGAGCAGCAGTTCCGACCTGGCCATCGGGCTGGCGCTGCGCTGCGGGCTCTGCCTTCTGTCAGCGCTGCCAGAGCCCCGGGAGGGGTTTTTAGGAATCCAGAAAGCAGCAGGGTTTTGCCCGCTCTGGTCGCCCGCCGCTGATGGTACGATGCTGGCACCGTGCTGTACCTGCCGTGGCTACAAGTGTCCCTCCTCCAGCAGCGCACAGCTAGTTTACAGAATCACAGGATTGCTTCCATTGGACGAGACCTTTAAGATCATCACGTCCAAGCACTAACCCAGCACTGCCAGATCACCACTAAATCAGGTTCCTCAGCACTATGTCTACATGTCCTTTAAAGCCCTGCAGGGATGGACGCTCCACCACTGTCCTGGGCAGCCTGTTCCAATGCCCAAAGACCCTCTCAGTGAAGAAATTCCTCTTAATATCCAGTCTAAACCGCCAATGGTGCAGCTTGCAGCCATTTCCTCTGGTTCTTATTCCTTGCCAGGAAGGAGAAGAGGTTGTCCCCCTCTTTGTTCCAGCTTCCTTTCAGGTAGTGGCAGAGGTCGATAAGGTCTCCCCTCAGCCTCCTTTTCTCCAGGTTAAAACTCCGGTTCCCCCAGCAGCTACTCAGAGAACTTGTGTTCCAAATCCTTCATGAGCATCATCGCCCTTCTCTGGACATCCTCTAGCCCCTCTGTGTTCTTCTTGTAATGAGGGGCCCAGAACTGAACGCAACACTCAAGGTGCAGACTCACCAGCGTGTCTGGCACATGCTGTTCCTCAGACATCCCTGCCATCCAACGGGACAGTAAAACCCAAAGCCTGGATCCATCTCCAGCCACTGAGCAGGTACCTAAGCCATGCTACCAGTATAACCAGTGGCTTCAGCCTGACCTTCCACCTTCTGAAGCCTGAGCTATGAGCACTTCGGTTCATGCTGACTGTGATCATGCTGAGTCCAGGTGCCCATAAGGGAGCGCAAGTGCTGCACACAGAGCAGGAGTGTCTGGTAGCTGTGATGTTCAGGCACAGAGCTACAGAACTACAAAGTGGGGCTCCCACTGCCCTCTGCAGAATCATCCACAGAAGAATCTGTTCTTGTAGCTGTTGGGTCCTCACTTTGGGTGGATGGGAATGGCCATGGCTCTTTGCTGTACAGATCCAGTGAGGTTCATCTTCCTTCTCAGCATTCCTCAGAGTCAGGAACGTGGTGGAGATGTGAGTGCTCCTCATCACTGCATCTTCCTTCAAATACTCTATGGGTGACCTGAGTCCTACTGGAAGAGTGGGATGAAATGAGGCCAGACTCCAAAGCAGCCATTTTCTCACTATTTGTGCAGGTGTCTACACACAGGAGGCCAACTTCTGACAGCTCTTCTCAGAACTTACTTGACGTTGGATCATATAAAAGCCCCGATTCTCCGTCTCCCTGTAATTGCCCTCCCTGCTCTAGCTAAACACCTGCGAGAGAGAAATTAGCACTGACAGACCCTGAGATACTGCTGAGCTTGACTCAGGCTATTCTCGTTTGGAGGGAGTAGGTGCTGAGTAAGGACTTCAGGATCTGGTTGGAGAGCTCTGAGCAAGGCTGGGTCAAGAGAAGACAGTTTGTGTGGGGTGCAGCGTTATGGCTGCAGGAGTGTCACTGGGAGCTGAGGGAAAAGGCAAACGCTGCCTGGCCGGAGTGATGGGTGAAGGTATCGACGGAGGGTTGCGCAGTGGCCTTTCCTCGCTGTCCAGCTGTGGGATAGACTGTCACAGACCTATGCTGCTGCCTGCTCTGTTCTGTGAGTGCTGCTGGAAGGAGAAGCAGCAACAGCAGCGTTTGTAGCCCAAGGATCAGTCAGTAGCAGAACCGCTTTGTATGGCTGAATTGTCTCACGCCTTATCGCAGAGAGCCAGGAGAAGGGAACATAATCTGGAGTTTACACTCTGCTGGGGTGAGACCTTGTGCTTTGTTCTGAGGCAGGGGGAGACGCAGGACAAGCAAGCAGATCAGAGGATGACACCGTTACCAGGATACCTCCTCCTCTCTGTGGGGCTTGAAAATACCCCACCACACATCAAGTCCTCTGAGCAAACAAACAGGCAGTTGCAGGAAGCGCTCATCTGTCTCTTGTCTGGGAGCTTTCAAACGAGAATCAGCACAGCGGCATGAATAATGGGGGCTAATGAGAAACAGCGCTCCTCACTCCTACTGAGGGAGAATGGCTGGCTGGCAGCCCTTTGTAGGCTGAGAGACAATCCTGCTCTCTCTGCTGGGCCCTTTCAAAGGGCCCCTGGCACTGAGGAGGTATCTCGTATAGCTGAGACTGGCAAGGAGATGTGCTGCGTGTGACCAGGGCTGAGTGCTGCCTGGTCAGCTCAGGCAGACTCCTGTGAGGACTGGAAAACTTGCCTGGAGGAGCTGTGGCTGCTCCACCCCAGGAAGTGCCCAAGGCCAGGTTGGATGGGGCTCTGGGCAACCTGGTCTAGTGAGAGGTGTCCCTGCCTAGGGCAGGGGGGCTGGAGCTAGATGATCTCTGAGGTCCTTTCAACCCAAAGCATTCTACGATATAGAGGAGGAGCAGACTCTGTCAGAGCCTGCATCCTCTAGTCCTCTGCAGCCCTGGGAGAGACTGAGCCAGCAGGTGAGGATGAAGGACCTGGGGGAAGCCAGTCTAGAGGAGGGTCCCCACTTTCTCTTTCCTCTTTGCTGCACTAGCAAGGGCACTGGACACTCCACAGGGAGACAGATCAACTCATGAGCTTGTTGAATAGCACAGAGTGGGGACTGTGGCTATGTTAGCACCCATCAGAAGGCGGCTGAGTTTTACGAAAAACTCTCCTAAGATGAGAAATGAGGGAAACGAGAAAGAAACCCTCTCGCTACGCACTCCGGTTCGGTGCTGTAAGCACAACTCACTATGTGAAGTGCTGAGAACTGAGGTGGACACATGGATGATTCTTTTATCTGGTGGGAGACTGCGAATACCCAGGTTCTTGTGGAGGACGTGGAGAGAAACGTTCCCTCCTGGCTTTTCTTCCAGAACTCGGCGACCTTGGGAGAGAGAGAGAGAGAGAGAGAGCCTGGGCTGGAGAGCAGCAGGTGTCTGCTTCAGGGGGTGATGTTACTGATACAGCACCACAGTGTCAAGGTGAGGCTGCTTGCAAAGAGCCCCCAGGAGAGACGCTGTGTCGTCTCTCTGTTGGACTCGTTTTCTCCCTCTCTGCCTGCGGACAGGCTGCTGCAGATCAAATGAATCAAACTAGGATCATGACCCGGCTCGTACGTTTAGTGGGCTTTATGACAGCTTTGGGTGGATTTTTCTGGTGTTAGGGACTTTCTCACTGCCTCTGGGTTTTCTGTTGGGGTGCTTTGGGTCAGGGGTGCTTTGTCTAGTCTTGGTGGTGATGGGTTAAGCCATCCCACCCTTGCACTGAGTGAAGACAGATAATAAACTCTGCTGATGGCCCTGCTCCTTCGACTGGCTTACAGAATTTTCATAACACCATCCCAGCGTGCAGTAGTGGGAATATTCCCAGGTCCTGGCTTTTTGGACAAATAAGGGGAGCTCAGGTCAGTGCCAGGAAAGGAAGAACAGCTGTTCTGGATCGGATCACAGGTGTCCATCCCCTGGGATCCTGGGTGCCTAGCAAGGAGCATAAGAACAAGGGGATGTAGCTTTCTGTGTTCCTGAATAGCCTCCTCACCATCACCCATCTGGAGGTCAGGAAACTCACCCTTAATAGTCCTTTGTGGGTTTATCGTAAGTGTTTATTGAGCCTGAACAAATTTGGGGCATCCACAGCATCTTACGGCAGTGAGTTCCGCTGTTCAGCTGTGTGTTGTGTGAAGAAACATCTGCTTTGTTTGGAATCTGTCACTTGGCGCTGTCTTTTGATGCTTTGGAGCTCAAATAGCGGAAGAGGCGTCAGGCCGTCATTCCCCACTTATTTTCTCTAAGCCACTCCCAGGTTTCTGTTTCCCAGGCTGAAGAGTCTTGGTCGGTCTCGTACAGAAGCCGTTTCAGACCTTAGCTCATCCTTAACTAGCTCCCTGCCCCTTCTCTAGTCCTGCTGGGGCCTCTAGCAGCCATGGGGAAGCAGCTGCACCCTAGAGCTACCTGAGAGCACAAAGTCTGCAGTTTTGCTTCCTTGGCCTCTGGGCGCTCTGCTTTTCAGATGGCTTCTGAGCCTTGGGCTGAACGACGCTTTCGTTGAAGGCTTCTGCCTTGCTTTGGCCATTGCACGGCACACGTAGCCCCTGTGACTCAGTTTGCCCTCCAGCAGACTGGGGAAGGGGCTAGTAATTGCCCACCCTTAGCAATTCAAACTGGCAGCTGTGGCCAGAGGTTGCCTCTCACCGTTGCACCATCTCACCCCTAGAGCATCTCTGGGCTGTAGCGACACGGCACTGGGGGCTGGGGCTTATGGGCTGCGGCTCACACAACTGGAGGGCTACCTTGAGTCTGCCTTGCACAGGGTGTCTCTGCCCTGTGCAGTCAGCGCTCAGCAAGCAGAGCGCGTGGCACTGCCCTTTTCCTTGCAGGACCCAGAGGTATCCCTGGTGTCACCACAATTCCAGTTGCCCCTTGCCTGGGAGGAACCGGCCGCACACACATCCGTGCTCCCGCTTGCTGAGGCCAGTCTGATTTGTGTGCCGGTCCAGCTGGATCCCAGCGAGAGCCCTAACGCTGTTTGCTTGCACGAGGTGAAGGTTACGTTCTGACCGCTGTTGCTGGGCTGGAAATGTGATTGATTAGTTTGTCGGGTAAGAAAGGAAAGAGGATGAAGGAGGGGGTGAGGCTGTGCTGCCAGACGCTGCATCGGCTGCCTCACGCTTTCACAGCTTCAGCTTTTGTTTGTCTGCAAACCAGCTTGTCTGAGCCTGCGAGTTGGTGTTTCTTGTGGCTCTGAGCTCGCTGGCAGATCCCTCAGCAGGGAAGGGAGCTGCAGCTCTGGAGTGATACGTGCAGAACGCTGGTCCAGGCGCTGGGTTGTTTCCGTTCTCTCCGGGAACAAATGCACTCGGTGTTTTGCTGTGATTGGTGCGAGGAGAAACGTACGTGAGGAGCTTCACAGCCCAAACGCCTGCGAGCCCTTCACTGAGAGAGGAGAAGGTCCACCTGTCCGGGACAGTGCGTCTTCAGAGAAGTCCCCTCAGTGGTTCTGCAGAGGACATGGAGGTGAGTAGGTGCTGGAGTAGGTCCAGAGGAAATGATCAGAGGACTGGAGCACCTCTGCTCTGCAGACAGGCTGAGAGAGTTGGGGCTGTTCAGTCTGAAGAGTCGACGACTCTGAGGGGACCTTATAGCCACCTTCCAACCCCTGAAAGGGGCTTGTCGGGAGGCTGGAGAAGACTGTTCACCAGGGCAAGGAACGATAGGACGAGGGGTCATGGTTTTAAGCTGGAGAAGGGCAGATTTAGGCTGGAAATTAGGAAGAAGTTGTTTAATCTGAGGGCAGGGGATCCCTGGAACAGGCTGCCCAGGCAGGTGGTGCAGGCTCTTGAGGTCACAGACACTCGAGGTCAGGCTGGATGGGGCTCTGGACAATCTGGTCTCCTGAGCTTGTTGTGGCAGGGGTTGGACTAGATGACCATTGGAGGTCTCTTCCAGCTTTATGGTTCTGTGATTCTATGAGAGAAATGAAAGCAGCATCAGCTGGGTCATGCTCTCGAACTGTTCCAGCCGCAGCAGCAGCTGCATGCAGACAGGCAATGCTGAGGCTCTGCACTTGGTGGAGAAATGGTAGCACTAACCCATGTCGTATTAATTAGGTCTTAAGCCTTTGGCTTCTTGCAGCTGGGGCTCCCTTTGCAGCCCGTGGTGGTGTTCTGGATCTCAGTCATGCGCCTGTGTGTGGTTTGGAAAGGACAGGGTTCTGCAAGGTATTTACGGCCCTTGCTCTGCTCCTTGTTGGGCAGATGAATCAGGTTCCAGCAGGGCCCGTAAAAGTGGATTTGCTGGGCTGTGTGTTGCCAGCATAGAGGATCAGAACTTGTGGTCCTGTGGTCGCAGCTAAATTGGACAGCACTGCTGCAAGCGCCGGGAAGGTCACCAGTCCGCTCCAGTGATGCGTGACGTTGACGTGACTCCTTAGCGCAGGGGAATTCTGAGCTGCCCCTGCTTTCCTGGCGGATTAGTTGGATACCTGAGGTGCACAGAGGATTTCTGATTCATCCATTCCAGAAGCATGCTGCGCCCATTCCATTTAGATGAGTATTTAATCTTGGTTACGTGAAGCCGGGCTGTGTCACTGGACACGGCGGGGTTCAGACACAGAGTCTTGCTCGGAACCGCTGCGGTGGCCGTGGAGCCTGGCAGAAAGGCAGAGCAAGCAGCTCTGGACACCCTGCCAGAAGCACTGGGGCCAGCCAGGCTCTGCACAAAGCCTTGCCCTCCCTCTTCTGTCCGGTCCTGTCCCATTTGGGAAGGGCATCACACACCTCCAGTGTGGAGGGAAATCTCTTCCAGCTCGATGGGGGCTTTCAGATGGAGGTGGTGGTGGTGGGAAGCCCTGACTCTTTGCATGGTCTTGCTCCAGGCTTCCACTTTCAGCCCTCCACCTTCTCCACTGCAGTTTCACCTGTGCTTTGCAGACACCTCATCAGGCCTCTTCAGCTCTTTGCCTTCCCCTGGCAGATCTTTGCCTCCCCTGTGGAAGCCCTACAGACAGGGAAGGGCGAATTGACCGATGGGGGACCTTTCAAGGTGACCCCTGGTGCTTTTGATCAGCCTGTGATGGGGGCCAGGAAAGCAAATAAACAACAAAGAAAGGCAGAGCAGATGCAGTTCATGAAGCAAAGGCCAGGAAGTGGCGCTTCCAGGGGCCAGCTGTGGTGCCAGGGGACTGCTTTGCTGCTCAGCCCTCTGCCCTGGGCACAGCGGTGGCTACTTGTCTGCTGATGGAAAGCGTGGGGGATGGCCCTGGGACCTCTTCAGGCATTACTGTCCCTTGGACTCCTGAGAAGCAGTTCTGAGACAGCAGAAACAGAGGGGGAAAGCTGTGCAAGGAGCTTACAGTGCACCTTGCCATGGGGCTCTCCCATCTCCAGTCGCTAAGAACATCGGATCTTGCCGGCTGTCCCTCTGGGAGCTCCCTTTTTAATTTTCTAAAGAGCTTTGAGAAAACCTGGCTTAGAAGGGACCTCCACAGTTTAAGGCTGTGGGCTGGAGTTACAGCTTCATGAAAGCATTGAACCACCATAAGCCCATGCAGGAGAGGCTGGAGGTAGCACCTGGTGCTGCTAAGCTGCTTTCGGAGCCTGAAACCGCTAAGCACGCAGATTAGGTTGGCTCTAAGCTTCTCAGCAGCTGTGCTAAACCGCTGAGAGCAGCCATAGGGCTCCAGGGAGTGCGTGCACCAGGCACTGTCGGGCAGTCAGCCAGACCTCCAGGGTCTGGCTGAGCAGGAACAGGCTGGTTGGAGGGGTGTCTGCGTGGGACACTCACGCTCTCAGCATCGCTGGCTCAAGCAGAGTGAAGCAAGTCCAGCCACTGGGATGACACATAAGTTGTCCTCCTGATGAGGAGGATGACACCACTGGCTAAGACTTCCACGTTTTCCAAAGACCTCAGCACTTTTTAGAGACCTTTTGAAAACTTTCCAGTTCATGGCAGGCCTGGAAAAGAGACTGACGGGCTGGTTTTACTCCTTTCCAGCTCAAGTAGGTTTCCCTCCATCTGTGTTCAGAGATAAAAAGACTTCTCTCAGCCAAAAAACCTCCAGGTACTTAAAGAGTAGTAGAAGAAACAGGGCTTGAAGTGGGAATTAGAGCATAAAAGCCTTCCCTGAAGCATTTCCTCCTCTGCCCCAGAGCCTTTCACACCAGCGACCCAGCACTTAGACTGAGGTCAGTCGGTGGAGTTTTGGGTGACCATGAACCAGCAATGTGCTCTTGTGGCCAAGAGGGCCAACAGCAAACTGAGGTGGATGAGAAGGGGGGTGGTTAGCAGATCAAGAGAGGTTCTTCTCCCCCTCTACTCTGCACTAGTGAGACCACATCTGGAGTATTGTGTCCAGTTCTGGGCCCCTCAGTTCAAGAAGGACATATTGCTGCTGGAGAGTGTCCAGCATAGATCCACAAAGATGATGAGGGAAGTGGAACACCTCGCTTCTGAGGAAAGGCTGAGGGAGCTGGGTCTCTTTAGCTTGGAGGAGACTGAGGGGTGACCACATTAAAGTTTATAAATATATGAGGGGTGGTGTCAGGAGGATGGAGCCAGGCTCTTCTCGATGTCATCTGGTGATAGGACAAGGGACAATGGGTGCAAGATGGAACACAGGAGGTTCCATATAAATATGAGAAGGAACTTCTTCACAGTGAGGATAATGGAGCATTGGAACAGGCTGCCCAGGGGGGTTGTGTAGTCTCCTTCTCTGGAGACATTTAAAACCCACCTGGATGTGTTCCTGTGCGACTTGGTCTAGGTGATCCTGCTGTGACAGGTGGATTGGACTAGATGATCTTTTGAGGCCCCTTCCAATCCCTAATGATTCTATGATTCTTTGGGTGACCATTAAAGCTAAGATACTTTTCTAAATATGCTACAGGAATATTAGAAGGTAAAATAAGAATTAAAAAGAAGGGATAAAAGCCATACCCAAGTAAAAAAGAGCCTCAACTAAACCTTCTTCCTCTAATTGTCTTATTTCTAATGAATTTATATAATCTAGTGAAATTTTTAACTGTAGAATTTCATTTTGTTGTTGCATATTTTAACAATTTCTTTGTTGGAAATAGTTTTTATTCTGGGGCAAAGATGACTATATTTTCCTATACAATAGAGCAGGAAGTTTTCTTTCTTAGCAAAAGTTGCTGGGAAACTTCATCAATTACTGTTGGTAGAGAACTCAAGTTATAAAACAGAAGCTGGTTGGGAACAGCAAGGGACTGTGGTTGTTTTGACACTGTGGCAAATCCTGGAAACACTATCCTCTGCTGATCTTACTATAGATAAATGTGATTGGTTTTGTTTCCCGAACACTACTTGAGCTAGCGAAACAAGCATACTAATTAAGGCTGCAGTTATGAGTCATTATCTTGAAACCTCTCTCGTATGCCATAGCTTTCAGAAAGATATCATATAGCATTTCTTTAAAACAAATAGCCCCAGTAATTACTTGTCCTTAGTTTGCCAGGTTAGTTAGATGATTCAGCAGCCGGATTCTGGCAGAACAAAGAAAGTGCAAGAGAAATGTGATCACATTTGTTCTACAGGTTTGGCTGTGCTCGCGCTTTTGTAGAAAATGTAATGCCCATTAAAAGCATCCATCCTGATGGATATGCAAACAGCTGTGTCTCTTACATGGTTCTGAATGGTCCTATTTTCTGTGGTACTGTGAAAAGGCCCCCACCCAGCTAGAGAGTTCTACTCTTCCATCCTCTGCTTTTGTTCTATCATTTCTTGAACCGCTTGGCTATTACAGAGCAATGGCTTGTGACAACCACACTCTGTTTGAAAGATGTTTATAGTCAGCAGGTTACTTTTCTAGCCACAGAAGCTAAACCTGTACAATATTCTGTCTCTGCTACCAAGGGTTTGAATGCAGTGTGAGCACCACAGTGTTCAACATGTACCTCTGATTAACTGTATTGATGGATCCAGGCAGGCCGCCCAATACACATAGAAACCAAGTACATGAGACTTCTCAGAACCCAGTTGTAGCTTGTGTGAACACATTCGTTACACTTTGATGAAGACAGCTAAGAGTTCTTGTTGATGAGTAAAGGAAAATAATTGTTTCTGCCTTTTGAAAACCAAATGTAGTAGTTTACATTGAGGATAACTTCCCCCATCTTCCATAGCCAAAACTCCTTCAGAGTTATTCTTTTGAACCATTCAGACCAACTCTGACTTCCTGGAGGAAAGAAAAGGGCTCTTGTTCAGCTTATCACAGCAATAATATCTGTTACATATTTTCTTACTTTTAGGGATGTCAAAACAGAACTTCAGAGTAGAATTTCTTTTCCTTTTACATTCAATATTTAAATAATTCTCTTTAACGTTCAGGGAGCAGGAAACTGTTTGGGCATTACCACATCCACAGGGTGTTATTGTTAACAGTAAAATCAAGGCTCTGAACAAACATTAACAAGTTAGTGTGAGGAAGCTAACAGTCACCAATCTGTTTGCTTCCACCCACCAGGTCTGAACTGAAAACACCAGTGTAATGTAATTTTGAAGTAAATAAATAAAGAAGCCCTTCTTAGTACAGCATTCCTGCTGAAGCCCACACATTAACTGATCCTTCTCTTTCACTGGCACCTCAGAGGTCAGCCCAGTCCTTCTGTTGAGGCTTTAAGGAGACACTCAGCTCATCACTTCCTATATGTGGCATTACTCTTCGCCAAGAACCCAGAGACAGCAAACAGCAAGACAATCCTTTGAGATTGTCTTGGCGGGAATGGAGCATTCCAAGAGACACCCTGTTTATAGTGACAAACAAGGACTTCAGCCCTTTGATCTGTTAGCTACTGAGCAAAGCATGACAAGGGGTTAAAGATATCAAACTTCTCAACTCCTCCTTTCTTCCCTCCTAGACACCACACACCACTTCATAAACAAGGACAACTTCTGGAAAGCATCCTAAGCTTCATCGTTAGACCAACACTTACTTTTAGGCCTCTCAGGGGAACAAAATGTCTCTCTGAACAGAGGAAGCTCTCTCCAGTTCCAATTTCATCCCATATTCTTATCAGAATTCGACTTTATTCCCACCTTGTTGACTTAATAACTTGTGCCTCTGAATCTAGCTCTCCTAACCCTTGCTAATTGTGAATCAAGGTTTCCTCTTGAAACAGGATCTTTTCTTTCCAAGAGCATGCTTCAAGGAGGTAAGAAATTCCTTTTGCTCCTTGCTTATCCCTGTTTGTCCTAGTATTTAGCTATGAAAGTCCCAGGAGAATAGAAATCTCTGAAATACAAGGATCATCTCATGCCTTGGAAAGAGTTTCCTTTCTTCTCAGGCTGCTCAGGTTCCTCCAGTTGGAACCAGAAACCACAGAACTTTAACTCACAATCTGTAAAGTATTCTGGGCTTACTTTGACTGAAACTCAATTAGTGCAGCTGCTTAATTAACTGTTTCCAAAATCTGAGAAACTATAAATCTTTATCCCAGCAGGAACTGCATTGAGATTAAAATTCTCAGTGTTGGAAAGCAAATAAGATAGAGTGGCACAGCAGGATTTCTCTTTTTATAGGGACAGGTATTTCACCTTGTTATTAATAGTAATGTTTTGTTGGAACTGGTATGAACTGGTATTTGTTCAGAAAATGAAAATGGTGCTTTTGGTGTTTTTTTTTTAAGTAAATCTTACATATTACTTGGAAGATGTGTTACGAACTGTTTGTTTCAAAGTCCTGTGCTGTTCTGAGCTGAGTTGTCAGAAGACAGATACCTTGTCTGTGTATATGTATTAACTGCTCTATTAATATGAAAAGAACATTCAGGGCGAAATGCTGTTGTATTCCACATCATTTCATAAATCCACACCAGACTTTTCTGTGGTGTCTTACTTTGCATAATAATTCTCTTATTATACTTTTCAAATGTACTTTTTAATACCAAGGGAAGAAATAATAAAGCACAAAGGGAAAAAGTGCTGGTAACAGTGTAGTGTGACAATCATCGCAAATCGAAAGTCAGGTCAGGTTTACAAAATCTCTGTCTTTCAAAGCAGAAGGGACTTGGGTAAACCTGACTCTGATTTTTCTATCAGTAAACTGCCAGCATTAAGTTCTGCTCTTCAGAACAAGGCCAGGAGATGAAATATTCTTCAAATATTCTTCAAATATTCTTCAAATATTCTTCAAAACTTCAGTTTGCCTGCTGGGTGATTTGCACAAATACTAACTGCACCTTGTGATGCTTCAGGAAAAATTAATTGTGGAAATATGACATGAGAATTCCTGTGTGTGGATTCACAAATATTTTTCTGGTAGGTAAAAACTGGAGCCTCGTAAGGCGGATGCAATAGACCATATGTCGCCGTGGTAGGTGTGCTAAAAAGCGTAAGTGCCTACTGCAAAAAAGTTATTAATGATACAGCACTAGAAGTCTGCTTGGCACAAGGTACTAGGGGGACTGTGCCAATGAAATGAGGAATCTCTGCTGCTTAGGTGCATGAAGAAACATAGCAACCAAGTCTCTAGTCATTCAGCACGTGACAAAACATGCTGTTCGGCTTGAGGGTCCTCCTACCTCACATGGAGTGTCCCACAAAAATGTCAATAATATTAAGAATACTTGGGGGAAGAAAGAAAAAAATCCCAACACAATATTTTCTCTTTCATGGTGGCAATTATTTCTCTTAGGCTACTTTTTCTAGATATTTACATCTCAGCATCATTTTTTCCTAAACCTGATCCTCATAGTTTTTTGGAAGTTGTGAGAAGGGTACAGAGATACCAGTGTTAACCACAGACCTGAATGCTTTGCTTTAATTTACACTGAGAATTTATTTTGGAGAAGCCTTCCTTAAATTTCTTCATCCAGTAAGTATTATTTATTTTGTTTTGGCTTTTTCTGTTTTGGAGGATTTTCATGGATTCAAACTTTATCATCCAGAGTACATTTGTGTGGGTTTCAGGACATATCTAGCTTTCAGCTTACTGGTATTAACTCTGCCCTTTTGAATTCAATGGAACTGAATAAGTGGATTAAGAAGTAAAAATCTTTACCTTAAAATCTGCTTAAGGCTAAGAAATTAAGATCCCTGATTTTTCTGGTTAGCTCTGGCACACTTGCTTGCCTTTAGCATTTCATCTTTCAAGATGAAAATCTTCTCAGTAAGAAGCAGAGGTTTGCTCACTGTTCATAGATTAGGAGCTCTCTTTTTCAAAGCATGGATATACCAATTGTAACATAAAGAATGGCTAGAAACATGCTCTAGAGACAGGCTTCCAAGCTCTAAGCAGTTACAAATGCACTGGATCTATTCTGATAACAAAATCTCTTTACTATAGGCAGTGAGATCCACATTTCACCTTGGCTTCTTACTACATACAGGCTGTAGTAACAAGCAACTTTTTAATAAATTCAAATTAACTAATGGCTAGCAAATGCTACTTGGTCTGCTCAGAAAGTATAACTTTCTCCATTTGAGTGGGGTTACACATTTTTTCCAATATTACCTTAGAGAAATGTTAAATGTATTGATAGAAGCTCAGTGGGACAAGGATATGAGACTGAGAGTAACAAAAAAGACCAATATTTACTATTTTTTGGTTTACTGTTACAGTAAGAAATTGCTGTTCTAGCAAAAAAAAACCAAAAACCCAAGCACAAAGGCATAGCAGAGGAAAGATTTGTATACTGTACAAGCAACACAAAGAGGGAAGTAATATAATAGACACTATAGCTTGTAAGTACCATAATCTAGCAATTATGACATTGAGGGGTTTTCAGTTCCTGTTTATTGCTCAGTTTCATACTGAACAGATAATAAAACATTGCTGAATTTTTTGTAGGTAAACTTGCTTCTTCAGAGCAAATTTCTTTTAGAAATACTCAGTCGTTGCTGAACACAGAAATGCCCATGAGCGGTGAAGCAGTGTATGCACACACACATAAATAATTGTCTGCCTTCTATTGTAATGTGTATTTCATAACTGCAGTTGAGAAATTAAATAACTCAAAAAATACCTCTGAAATTTTGATGTTTACTAGCAGCACAGAGGCGTGCTTTTCCATTAGGATGCGCAAGCGAGAAGTTGTAGTGCACCAACGTGAGCCACCTCGGTAGCAGTACTCAGCATCACTGAATCACACCATACTAATTCTTTCTTTCAAAGGTACCAAAAATACAAATAATTCACAAAGAATTTCATCTTTCCTGAAAACTGGTTCCAGGACATTTAAAGATAGATTTCTATTTAAAGATAGAGTGGTAAGTAGTCTTTCGGTCCTGTATCCTAGGAATTTCAGTGTATGTAAGTGATCAACAACTTTTGTTGGAGAAAAGAGGAGACAATTGTAGAGCACCATCAAAGAACTTAGTTATCTACCATCTCTAAAAGACAACAGTCCTTTCTGTTCCTCTGTTTATTTGTATTTATTTAGCCAATGAAGTGTGGGCTTCAGTGAGAAGTAGCTTACTAAGAACTTTCCTTAGATGTGTGGATGGTTGATTCAGTTTTCCTATCTGCATGCTGGCTCTGATGAAAATAGCAATACCTGGCTACAGTGAAGGAAACAAGATGTGGTGGATTTTAGCAGATAAAAAGATCAGGTGACTAAAACTTATTTAAATAAAAACACAGAAACAAGTTTGTAGGACACAAAACCCAAACAAGGCTGGTCAGACAGTATAGGAATATGGTTTGGGGAGCTTGCACCCTGAATGAAAGATGTTATGGCAAAGTCCTAGTCTCACAATTACAATCTTCTGTTAATTCAGACTCATTCAGAAATTTTTGTGAGTTTCTTTGATATAGTCTTGCTCTGTCAGACTTTGTCTATTCCATGCCATTAGCATAAACTCTCCATTGAGGATTCTGTTCTATTGTATGGAAATTACTCTCTTCTGTCAAAATTTAGGGAATAATACTCATCCTGTGCTTCTGAAGCTCTTTGATTAGAACTGTGTGGTAGGAATACAATTACCTGTAAGTGCTGTGGGTTGAGCCACTACGCTATATAACACTCTGGTAATGTTGTATTACATTCCTTAAAGTCAAGGAACTCCTCAAGGGCTCAATGGAATGGTTTCTGACTTAGAGCTTTATGGAAACAAATGAGGTTTGGCCCAGCAGTTTGAGAGCCTATTTTCACATGAGAGTTTTGTGCTTTTATTCTTCCATGGCTGTCATTTGATTTTTGTAATGACTGGAAAAAAATAAAATAAAAACCAAAAATGACCCCCAAAACATACATAAAAATTATAATTTAACATATTAACAATTAATTTTCTCCATGTAATTGACATGAGGCTCTCTGCTCTGTATATAAGTAGTGTACAGCTATCTATAATGACTGTTTAACAGATAACAGTGCTTGAGCTTTACATGACATTAACACTAGGATCAGTGCTTTTCATCACCCTCTTATTCTCTAAGTAGTCACAGCATGTGATAAATTGATTAATGGTCACTTGTTTTAAGCTACAGGAGACTTTTAAGAAGCTGCGTATTATTAAAATACAGAGAGTTTCTTTCTAGATCTCTCTTTGTTTAAGGTAGTTGTTAGTGTATACCTGAAGTACTATTTCAGGAGTGACTGATTTCTTCTCACTTACTTTGGTGCCTACTTTTATATCACTGTGTTAGTTACAGGAACAGTCATGTCTTCGACTACTAAGGCTCTGTTGTCAGCAGCTCACTAGCACATTTCCATTGCGGATGAAGACACAGCCAAGTGGCAGTTTGTATTCTGTGTGCATAGGCACAGGAGTGACCAAGTCAGGAGAAACATACAGTGACTCAACTGCAAGCAGTAACCCACAAAACTTTTTTACAATGTGTTTGTAGACTCTATTTCCTGTAGTCATCAGGGCTGCATCATCACTACAGTTTTAATGACTGTTTGACCCTTGCAATACCCAGGATCTGTAAGACTGAGCAAATGAACCTTTGAAACAATGATCTTGTGTCCAGCCTGAATTCAATCACCAGTGCGTGCTTACCTCAAGAACAGATTTCACCAATGTTGTTTGCTTGATTTTCCCTCATTCCTGGAGACATTCAAGGTCAGGCTCAGAGCAATCTCTTCTAGTAAGAGATATCCGTGCTTGTTCTAAGTGGGGTTGGACTAGATGACCTTTGGCGGTCCTTTCCAACCCAATACATTCTAGGATTCTGTGATTCTATTACTTTAATCAATTATGAAAATAGGAAAACAAGAAAGTGACTGAGAAGTGTTGAAAAACAGTCAACCATATTCTGATGATTTTTTTGAACTTTATCTTGTAAAAGAACTCCTATAGATCTCAGAGTGTAAACTTTAAATGTGTGCTTCTATTGCAATAAAGCAAAACTATTTTTTTTCCTTTACTATTAGCACAATGAGTTAATTCGTGAGTAATCTCCAGTTTTTTCATCCACGAGTGAATTCCAGTTTTTAGGAGTTAATTTTTGAGTCACACTTTCACAGCATTTAAACACAAGTATTTTTGATTATGATCTTTTCCTTCTCTCAGGTTTAGTGCATTTCAAGTGTGGCTCACACGTCCAAATTCTTAGTAAACATGTTTATTCCCATGTAGTTTAGCTGATGCATAATGGAAAGGTCGAAAATGGCACTTTTGAGAGACAGCCTAGATATTCTTGTAAACAATATCATGCTTAGGAGTACATCTTGATCATGAAAAACACTCTGAAAATGTAGAGCCAAGATCTTTCAAATCTCAAGTCTTCAATAGACATTGAGTCTCTCACAGAGAGAATTCACCCAAATTGTACAATTCCACGCACACAAATCACAGTTGTTGCTTTTTAAACACCACTCAGCAGACACATGCACAGGATACAGCCATGTGTACACAGGTGAGATCTTGTCTATTTGCTCAGCAGAACTCTTGCCTCCAGTCTATTCTTGCTGACTTTTCAGACCCCTTTCTGATTCCCTCACACACCTTTTTTCACTCAGTCTCTGATAGGGTCCGAGTTTTCAGAGGTAGGAGGATTTGTCTTACATTTGACAAGTTTACACAGAGGTCACAACTATAAAAGTAGACAAGAACTTGGACTTCAGGACTCTGTCCAAAACTGTGCTTTACTTGAATAAGTAATTTGTTCATCTTCCTCTAAACTGGGCAGACTTCTTTTTAGCATTGCAGAGAAAGAATTTTATAAGCTCTGCATGAGCTCTTTGTACAAAAAAAATCTCACAGCACAATGCAAAAAAATTGTATCTGAATGCTAGAAACTGCTCTGAGTCCAGATTTTAGCACAGTATAATTCTTTGACCTACATTAACGCAATTTGCTTTTTTTTTTCCTGTGGTGGAACAGATATAGTTGAATGGAAATGGTTTTAGAGAGAAGAGAGTTACATTTGCTGCCACCAACTGCAGATTTGAGCAAGGAACAACCAGTAAAAAATGGGAACCTTTAAGTCAGTGGATAATTTACCTTCATTCTGATGAGTTTGTTGGCAATAATTCTGGTTTGGGATTGGGGTTTTTTGATGTTCTGTTTTAGGTGAGGATTATTTTGTTTTGTTGGGGTTTGTTTTGTTTTATTTTCATATAAAAATAAATCTGCTGTTCTAAAAATATCAGATGGAAATTCATTTCCCTCTGCCTTTTCAAGAACAAATAATGGTTTTTCCAGCCAAATATTCTTGGAATGTCTTGGACAGTTGTTTCTCAGACTAAGTTACACACTGTGTTCTTCTGCATCTGCCAAATGAGATGGTGTTTTACTCTGACAACATTGGCAGGTCTGTAATAGGGATGATGAAGTCCCCCCAGCAGACTTTATATTGAAATAAATTGCCTTTTTGAAGGAGGGAGAGCAGTCAATTCCAACAGAATTACAAAATTAAATGAACCTACTCAACCACTCTGTATCTATGGAACAGTTTACATAGGCTTATTGACAGAATCATAGAATCATAGAATCATTAGGTATTGGAAGGGACCTCAAAAGATCATCTAGTCCAATCGCCCTGCCATGGGCAGGGACACTCCACCCTAGATCAGGCTGGCCAGAGCCTCATCCAGCCTGGCCTTAAACACCTCCAGG
>JAOXOE010085806.1:0-26731 GCA_028565055.1 Phoeniculus purpureus
TCCTATCACTAGATGCCACTGAGCAGAGCCTGGCTCCATCCTCCTGACACCCACCCTTCACATATTTATAGACATTACTGAGGTCACCCCTCAGTCTCGTTTTCTCCAAGCTCAAGAGACCCAGCTCTTATTTTTTTGCCATCTAAAACAATCCATATTGAACTAGGGTGTCACTTCTCCTTTGCTGCATTTATGCCAACACAACTGTTTCTCACATAGTCAAAAGAGAGCTTTTTAAAATCTACTTTTATGCTTCAAATTCTAACGTTCTTCCTGATTACTTAGAAGATCCTAATTCACACTAAGGAATAGTAACATTGCCTTCTTAGGTGAAGTCTCCTCTTTCTTTTGCTTGAGATCTGATGGATGGGGAAAAAAAATACCATAACAAATGAGTTGTTTACTAGAAAAGTATTCTAAATATGAACCTGCAGTTACAAACCATTTCATATTCCCTGACTTCTCTGATTAAGGTTCAAAAGATCCTGTAAAAGGCAAAAGTGGCATTCCAGGTTCTACAGTGATCCTGAGAAGAGTCAGGACCTTTTAAAAACACGCTAAAGGAGAAATTAAAATCCACACGTGAGGTAACTATGGAGAAAACGCTGGCTGTGGTGGCATCTGAGTTCTGGGGTTTAATATATTTGGAATATAATCTCTTCCTGATGATCAAACCAGAAAAGTAATCCGACGAGTGTAGACATGAATATTTATTTAGTGTTTCAGTGTTTTTACTGTCACCAGAAGTGGCTGTATTCTCTCACACTGAAACTCTGAAATATTAATGTGTGTTCAGTAGGATCTGGCAGTTCATATTCTCCACTGTAGCACTTCTGGCACAAAAAGAAACTTAGAGAAATACTTCTAACTGAGGACAATTACAATTCTGTTTTAAAAAGACAAGGTAGGGGGCTGCTACAATCAAAACTGGTTTTGGGAAATTCATGAGAATTTCAGTCGAAGTTAAGAAGTGGAAAAAGGAAACAAATTCTTCCAGACAGATTTAATGTAAGTCCTGTCCTTGTGGCATGGGAGTTGCCAGAATCCAGTGGGAGAAAAAGACTTTTCAGTGGAAACTGCATACTACTTTTTAATGATTCTAAGTCTAAATATGGGAAAAGGCTTTGGAACCACATCTCAGTCTAAACAAGCTCAACTCAAATAGATCTTAGTAAATGTTCTGCTAACAAATAGTAATTCACTTTGACTAGAAAGACGTGACCCAAGGCCCATGTTCTTTCTGGCTCTACAGAGGTGTTGCAGCAGTCCTAACCAACACACTCACTCCTGCTTGCAGATGATAAATCTTTTGCACCTCCTCAGGATGCCCAACAGCTTGATCATAGAATCATAAGGCACCTCGAAAGATCATCCAGTCCAATCCCCCTGCCACAGCAGGATCACCTAGACCAAGTCACACAGGGGGATTTGAATCCAGGGGGATTTGAAACTCTCCAGAGAAGGAGACTCCACAAGTCCCCTGGGCAGCCCCTTCCAGCGCTCTGTCACCCTCACTGGGAAGAAGTTCCTTCTGATATTTATATGGAATCTCCTATGTTCCAGCTAACACCCATTGCACGTCATCCTATCACTAGATGACATTGAGAAGAGCCTGGCTCCATCCTCCCAACATCCTCCCTTCAAATATTTATAAACATTAATGATGTCACCCCTCAGTCTCCTCTTCTCCAAGCTTTGTTGCTCTACATTGGACTCCCTCCAGCAGCTCCACATCCCTCTTGAACTGAGGGGCCCAGAACTGGACACAATACCGCAGATGCGGTCTAACCAGTGCAGAGTAGAGGGGTAGAAGAACCACTCCCAATCTACTAACCACCCCCCTTCTGATGGATACAGAAGGAAATAAGCATTGAAAACGCTAATTCCAAAACACTGCTTCTCGCTCCTAGGCAGCTTCAGGTGAGCTCAGACCATTTCAAAATCCTTCTATTTAAAGAGTTGTAGCCACAGAAGCTGTACAATGATAAATTCATCATGTATGGGACTGCTTGTTGACAGTATAGCCAGCTGGAAAGGACCACATTACATCCTATGAAACTATTTATTCACCTAAAAGAAGGTGCTCAACATGCAACTGATCACCACAAATGCTCCTTCACCCATGATAACGCTCAAACTACACTAGGTATTGCTAGAGAGAGTGCTAGATCATCCATTTGGGTGAACATGCATGGTAGTGATCATTCTAAAATAAATATAGATTGCAGTCTACCACTAGGCTGGGAATGTTCTAGTGACTGTGCAGACTGAACTAGAGTTTAGCTGAGATTATGAAACTAAATCCACTTAAAAGTCACTGAGTGGTGATTTAATCATGCAAACAGGCATTATTATCTTTGTGGATTTATCTCTGCACAATGACATGTGATTGTCTCTTCTGAAGTAGAAACACAGAATAATTCTATCTTCTCAATTTTCCTGAAAAGAACGACATGAACTCTGTCTCTGCCATGGAAGAACAGGCAGTGCAGGAGAGGAAACACTGCAGTAGAAGAGCCCAGGTTTCTTTTCTTCTTTTCTTCATTAGGTTTCCTGAGCTGTCATGATATCTATCAATCTCTGAGCATACTATCACTTCAAAACCTGTTAGCCTGCCCTTTTGCCATTCAACAGTAGCATGTGAGGTACTGTTGAAGGGATGAGGTCTGAAGGTCATCACAAAGCACCAGAGTAACTTTTTTAAGGTTCCCACTGCTTCGCTAATATCCATGAGGCTAGTACAAACATGTCTAGAAACCTGGAATGCCAAACTGGAGACATGTACGGTGCCTAAATCTGAGCAAAACCATGAGTCTCTGCAAAG
Source organism: Phoeniculus purpureus (assembly GCA_028565055.1). Lineage (NCBI taxonomy): Eukaryota > Metazoa > Chordata > Aves > Bucerotiformes > Phoeniculidae > Phoeniculus > Phoeniculus purpureus. The sequence goes on from JAOXOE010085806.1 coordinate 2,825, forward strand.
GTCAGTGTAACAGTAATAAGGGAAAGCTGCTTTTTCTAGGCTTTCTTGCTTTATATTTACTGAAAACATAGTGCCCCGTGGCACCTCCTGTAGAAAACTAGAACACGGTCAAGATTTAATACTCCAATATCAGATACTGTGATTGCACCGCAATGATTTTTCTACTTCCATTTTCTATTAATTACAGGCTTTAGTCAGCTAAAGAACCCATTTAAAATATTTCAACTTTATATGCTTGAGCATGTTTCCAGACAATAAAGGAATAACTGAAAATGAATAATGTGATAATGAAACATATAAATTACATTTCTATACCAATTAAAATGGAATTGTCTCGCGTTGGTATGTCTTCTGCTAATAACAGACTGAGAACAGAGGGTCTACAACCTCTGTTTGGAAAGCTGGATCTTAAAAAAAACCCAGCATATTTGCAGTCTTTCCTGTGTTTCGACATGACAGAGCCAGGAAGGCATTGGTTTAGGTTTTAGTGTTTTGTGAACTCACTTCTTGGCTGTAACACAGCAGAAAAAAACAACCCATAAAAAATCCTTATACTGATATATTAGACAGAAAAACAGGTAAAAATGAGTGAATGAGAAAAGAATCGACAAAGGCAAGTTGTGGAAGAAATAAAAAGAATCACAGAATCACAGAACATTAGGAATCGGAAGGGATCTCGAAAGATCATCTAGTCCAATCCTCCCACCACAGCAGGATCACCTAGACCAAAGTCATACAGGAACACATCCAGGCAGGTCTCCAGAGAAGGCGACTCCGCAACCCCCCTGGGCAGCCCCTTTCAGTGGTCTGTTACCCTCACCATGAAGAAGTTCCTTCTCATATTGATGTGGAACCTCCTATGTTCCAACATCCATTGCCCCCTGTCCTGTCATTGGATGCCACTGAGAAGAGCCTGGCTCCATCCTCTTGACCCCCACCCAAAGGACATTTGAATTACAGAAAACTATATGGCACAGATTCCATACACTTCTATATAATAAAATGTTTGGATAGGTCATATGCAGTTTCCTGTTGTAGTGTTACACTTGGGCTTTTCAACAGGTCTCACAAAGCGATAGTCTATTTTGTACTTTCACATCATACCTTGAAAATTTTGCACATTATCTCATAAACTGAAAAAGTTTTCTCTGCTCGTGTCCAGTCCCAGGTTGTGACCTTGGAAAACAAAACAAACAGGAAAAGAAAGTGAGTTATTTTTTATTTCTTTCAGGAATTACATTTACTAAAAAGAAGAAAAATCTATCAATAATTTCCATCCAGTGTCTTGTAAAAGACAAAGCCTGGCATCAGAGCAGCAGTTACCATGGACTGACTGCTCCACATGGCAGCAGTTGGGACCATAAGAAGTTTCCCTTCATTTCCCTCCCTGTAACTGCTAGCACCAACTTGCTTCCAGTTACCTACATTGTTTGCAAACCCTTCAAACCAAAGTAAGAAGGGTTTAAGTTGGAACAGACTTTAACAATCATCCAGTTCCAACCAACTAACATGGGTAGAGACACTTCCCACTAGAACTGGTCAAAGTTCCATCCAACCCAGAGTTCTCAAACTCAGTTTTCACTGTTACATTGAAAGATGGGTATTCAACCAGATTTTCAAGGAAGGGAATGACTACATACGAAGAGTCAATGAATTGTTTGATATAGAACGAGGAAGTAACCCCATTGTGAACAAAAAATTAACTTTCTCAGCATTAACAGGAAAATGGGAAGAAGAGTCTGACTACAACTTCATTGAGCCTAAAACTCAAGCCACACAAGTATTGCTCCATTAGGAAAAGTATTTACTCAGGACCAGGAGGAGTGGAGCAAAGCTGGAGTTGGGCAGATTTAGACTGGATGCAATGAGGAGGAAGTTCTTCACTGTGAGAGTGGTGAGAGCCTGGAATGGGTTGCCCAGGGAGGTGGTTGAGGCTCCGTCTCTGGAGGTGTTTAAGGCCAGGCTGGATGAGGCTCTGGGAAGCTTGATCTAGGGTGGGGTGTCCCTGCCCATGGCATTGGGGTTGGAAGTGCATGATACTGTGGTCCCTTCCAGCCCTGAATGATTCTGATTCTATATCTTCTCTAGTGAAGCGATCCTGCTGTGGCAGGGGGATTGGACTGGAGATCTTTCAGGGTCCCTTCCAATCCCTAATGATTCTATGATGTTCCTCTTGGAAGATGACTTAGCTGTTGTTCATGACATCTTCTCCTTTGTACTGTATAAAATCAAAATTAGCACACTTACAGCTTCTTAATAATAAATCAGTTAGCAAATCTGGCACCAAACATGGATACTGGAGATTGGCTGGGCTTTTTGGGCAGGAAACAAAGGTGGTTTGACTAGTTTTCTAGCCTTGTGATTATCATAGAGCCATAGAATGGCTGGGGTTGGAAGACATCTAAAAGTTCATCCAGTTACAAGTCCCCTGCACAGGCAGGGACACCTTCACTACAGCAGGTTACTCAGGGCCCCACACAACCTGGCCTTCAACACTGCCAGGGATAGGGCAGCCACCACTACCTTGGGCAACCTGTTCCAGCATCTCAGTACCCTCACAACAAAGAATTGGTTCTTCATGTGCAACCTCTATCTCCCCTCTTCGAGTACGGAAACCTTTCCCCTTGTCCTCTCACTACCACCCCTGTCAAAAGCCTTCTCCTAGCTTTCTTGTAGCCCCTTTCCTTCAGAGACTGGAAAGCTGCTCAAAGGTCACCTGGGAGCCTCCTCTTCTCCAGGCTGAACAACCCCAGCTTGTCTGTCCTCAGAGGGGAAGTGCTCCAGCCCTCTGATCATTTGAGTTGCTCTCCTCTGGACACCTTCGAGGAGCTTTGTGTCCTTCTGAAGTTGGGGCCTCCAGAACTGGACCCAGTACTCCAGGTGAGGTCTGAGCAGTGCAGAGTAGAGGAGGACAATCACCTCCCTCCACCTCTTGACACCTCCAGAGTTCAAGCTGTCAGCCCATTTACCTTCTGAACAGGTCAACATCTGCTGAAGATCTTTCAGCCTTGATGTTTCTCCAAAATGCAGCTCTGCACAAAGTTGGGTTCATTGAGCTAAATGCTCCCAACTATTCTTTCTTGGCCAAAACAAATTACAGCCACTTAACAGACTTGAAAAGCAGTAGAACAGCAAAGAACTGTGTGGCCAGTGCTTTTTCCAGGGAGTTTTTTGTGTTGGGAGTCTATGAGTCAGCTCTGGCCCATATTTCTTGATGCCAGCAGCAGCATAGCGATTTATTCGAGGAGACAGGCATCAGTCCATCTCTCGGTGATTAATGAAACCCCACTGCAGACAGTCTAGAGCATTTTCCCACAAGCTGGATCCACACACCCTATTCCCTTTCATTCTCAGGTTTTCATGTAGACTGAAAGTCCTCCAGCTCAACGCATGGCTGCCCCACGTGTGCAGAGCCTTGTGACCCCTCTCATGTGCACCAGTGGTTCACAGAGCACGGAAAGAGTGGGGCTATCAAACACAAGCAGGAAAATCAGTTCTGTAGCTTAGTTTGAGGAAGAGGATGTTAAGGGGTGACCTCATCGCTCTGTACAACTATCTGAAAGGACACTGTAGAGATGTTGGTGCTAGTCTCTTCTCACAGGTTATTAGTGACAGAAGCAGAGGGAAGGGCTTCAAGCTTCAACAGGGGAGGGTTAGACTGGACATCAGGAAGAAATTCTTCCTGGAGAGAATGGTCAGGCCCTGGAATGGGCTGCCCAGGGTGGTGGTTGAGTCCCTATCCCTGGATGTGTTGAAAAGTGGCTTAGATGTGGTGTTGGGGGATGTGGTTTAGGGGTGAACTTGTAGAGTAGGGTTGATAGTTGGACTCGATGATCCCAAGGGTCTTTTCCAACCTGAATGATTCTATGATTCTCCTTTTTCCCTGAGCTCTAAATTACAAACAAATAATATTTCTAAATTGCCCAGTGATCGGCACCGCTTCATCTGCAAAACCACTCCATTAAATTTATAGCCCTGATGGGCAGTGGCAGCCTGTGCTCAATTTGCCAGAGAAGTCAAAGATTTCTGCTTCCTTTGAAAATATTTCCTTTTTGCTTGTTGTTGCTCTGTGGAATGAAATGCTGTGGCGCAATGTCAGATGAATGAATTCTGATTGCTGTAATTATATCAACGCCGTCTACAGTTGCTTCTCCGGAGATCAATCTCCAGACGTTATAGCAGGCATTACACCAGGACCCTTTGCAACCAGCATCTTCTCTGCTGAGGGAGCAACATTTCCATGTAAAATGAAAAAGGAGTGAACCCTATTCTTCTCTGTTGGGGGTATTGGACTGGATAGTCTTTTGAGGTCCCTTCCAATCCCTAATGTTCTGTGATTCTGAGATAATTAGTTATTAAGCTACTGTGTGGATGCTATGTAAAGTTGAAGTGCTTTAAATTGAGTCTTTGATGCATAGAAGATGAGGCGTTTTCCGTCATACTCCACACTATAATACCTCTTCTTTGTCGAAGATGTCGTGTTGTTTGCTGCTGCTTTCCTTGTGTATATTAATACAGTTCGAGCTATTAGAATTGCTTCACTAGACTAATTGAGTTTAAAACTCAACTGAACTCAATATTTGTGTTATAATGATCTCCAGCTGTAGAGATACAAGCTTAAATCCCTCAAACTCAGAATTAGGCCTGGAATTGAATCTGACTGGGAATGGAATAATCACCATCACTTAGAAGCAAATGTAAATATACATTTCAAAATTTCCCCATTTTATTAACTCATCTTTAGAAATCAGGGCATTTCTTTCATCAAGCTCTTTATGATCCTCAGTTGAAAATGGTGCAGACTTCAGAATCAGATTTCATAATCATGGACATTTCATTTCTTCGGAAGCCATCAAAAGCAGCTGACATCTGGGGAAGACAAACCCAGGTACCAGTATAGGTTGGGGACTGACCTGTTGGAGAGCAGCATAGGAGAAAGTAACCTGGGGGTCCTAGTGGACAGCAGAATGACTATGAGCCAGCAGTGTGCCCTTGTGGTCAAGAGGGCCAAAAGCATCCTGTGGTGTATCAGAAAGGGAGTGGTTAGGAGAGCTTCTTCTCCCCACTACTCTGCACTGGTGAGATTACATCTACATTATTGTGTCCAGTTCTGGGCCCCTCAGTTTAAGAAGGATATGGAGCTGCTAGAGGGTGTCCAGCGCAGGGCAACGAGGATGATGAAGGAACACCTCCCTTATGAGGAGAGGCTGAGGGAGCTAGGTCTCCTTCTCTTTAGCTTGGAGGAGACTGACGGGTGACCACATTCATGTCTATAAATATGTGAAGGTTGGGTGTCAGGAGGATGGAGCTTGGCTCTTCTCAGTGCCATTTAGTGATAGGACAAGGGGCAATGGGTGTAAGCTGGAACATAGGAGGTTACATACAAATATCAGAATGAACTTCACAGTGAGGGTGACAGAGCACTGGAAGGGGCTGCCCAGGGGGGTTGTGGAGTCTTTCTCTGGAGACATTTAAAACCCTCCTGGATGTGTTCCTGTGTGACTTGGTCTAGGTAATCCTGCTGTGTTAGGGGTAATGTACCAGATGATCTTTCAAGGTTTCTTTCAATCCCTAATGTTCTGTGATTCTATAACTCTCTGCGAAATTGCCACGAGCTCTCCACAGCGCAAAGACACTCTAGGAGCTCCGGGAAGCTCTGCAGAAGTAAAACTCTCTAAACCCCTCTTCACTCATAAGAGAAGAGGAAATGTTGTTTCATTACCCTTTGATTTGACATTCATTTTCTTTCATCAGTAAAGGGTTCCTCATAATAGCAACTCCTGGCTCCTGTTCCTTAATAAAGGCTGAAATGGTATTTTATTGGATTTTAAAATTAGCAGTATCTTCAAAAATATTCAGTGGAGGCCATGGCTCTTTAACCATCACTGAGGGCAGGGGTTGCTCCTCACCACATCCCTCTGCTCAAAAAGGGAGCAGTGTTAGTGGGAGGCTTTGAGAAAAAGGAGGGAGGAAGGATTTATTCAAAGCCTGAAAATTTTGAGCTATTATTGTGTGGAGACTTCATCAAGGACAAGATTAATTCTTTTACTTTTATTTTCAGTTAACTCTCATACAGCCCCCATCTATAAAAATGAAGGTGTGCAGTGGTCCCACCCATCCTCGGCTGTTGTGACCAGTACTGTCCAGACCCTTCAATCTCCAGACCCTTCAATCTCCAGATCTTTCTATCTCCAGATCCTTCTATCTCCAGACCCTTCAATCTCCTCTTCCAATGCTGTTTAAAAGATATAGTTGGATTTAAAAAGCCTTGTGGAATCCATAGGGGGAAAAGAGAAAGGGTGAACACAAAAAGAGAGCAAAAAAAGCCCCCAAAAGTAATGAACACACAGCAAAGAACCCTCTCACTGCAATTTTTCCAGGACTGCTTTAAATTCCTGCCCACAGAGCCTTTGCTTTTGCCAGTTTTAGCTGTGTCGCAGGCACTCAGTGTCGACGAGGTTTTGGTACTCAGCACATACCTGTTCCACATCTCAGTACAACCCTCAGTTGTCTGTCCCTGTGGCCAGGAGAGCTGTAGATCAGCTCTGCTACCAGGAACTGAGAAAATGACTGCTTGTCTGAGAGCTGCAGAGCACTGATGGAATTGTGACTGTCTGTAAATGAATCTGCCCTGTCCCAGAGTGACGATCTATATAAGGAAACTGCTAGTTGGTATGTAGGATGCTCCTGCCTTGCAGGTGTGAAGTATGATCATGGGATCATAGAATCACTGACTGGGCTGAAGGGACCTTCCAAGCTCATTCAGTCCAACCAGAGACATCCCCAAACAGAGCAGGTTGCTCAAAGCCTCAAGGTCCAACCTGAACTGGGATGGTGCAAGGGATTGGGCTTCTCCCACCTCTTTGGGCAACCAGGGCCAGGCTCTCCCCACCCTCAGCAGCAACAATCTTTTCCTTCTCTCCAGGCTGAATCTCCCTCTTTCAGTTTAACCATCACCGCTTGTCTTGTCACAGCAGCTCCTGCTAAATAGTGAGCGTCTTCTAATTTACTCTCTCTACCAGAAACAGTCTGTCGGGGTAATGAGATGATACTCCATTTGTTTCTGACATTTACTTCTTCCAGCTCTCTAAGAGCAGACAACAGACCACACAAGTGGCTCCTTTCTCCTACACAGGGCTGACTGCAGGGGGCTCAGATTTTCTTTGCTTTCATGTGAAGATTTGAAGTGGATCCTGTTTGTTAACCCTGTTCTTGTCAGATCCTGGTGACAGGGAGGGATTTATGGTTGGAGTGGCCACATGTGGTGACAAACACCTGAGAGCTTCATGGTCACAACTAAAAGCTAAGGAAGTTAAGATCGTTATAGGGCTTCAGAGGGAATATCTTTGATATCTGAAGGGGGCTGTGAGAAAGCTGAGGGAAGGCTTTTGACATGGGTGGTAGCAAGAGCACAAGGGGAAAGGGTTTCAGACTTGAAGAGAGGAGATTTAAGTAAGACATGAGGATCAAATTCTTTGCTTTGATGGTCTCTTTAGTTTGGAAAAAGGGAGGCTGAGGGATGACCCCACTAATGTTTATAAATATGGAAAGGACGGGTGTCAGGAGGATGGAGCCAGGCTCTGCTCAGTGGCACCCAGTGATAGGGCAAGGGGCAATGTGTGTGAGCTGGAACAGAGGAGGTTCCACATCAATCTGAGAAGAAACTTCTTCCCAGTGAGGATGACAGAGCCCTGGAAGGGGTGGCCCAGGGGGGTTGTGGAGTCGTTGTATTTGGAGATGTTTAAAACCCTCCTGGCCATATTCCTAGGATCTAGGAGATCCTGGTGTGTTGGGGGTAGTGGACTGGATGATCTTTTGAGGTCCCTTCCAATCTCTAATGTTCTGTGATTTTGTGATAAAACCGTTAAAAATAGGGGAAATAAATCTAATCCCAACCACCACTAGATGGCATTGAGTCAGCATCCACATCGTCAGCTTTCCCACAATCAAACCTCATCTCAGTGACAGCTTTAATGCTAAAAGCTCTCATCATGATGTTCGTTTTGCTCTAAGCACACACTGTCCATCCTGCACTGCCATCTCCTTCCTCTCTGCATCCCATCTGTACTGTTGGTTTTCATCATCTAACAGCCTCTGTGCCCAGGTGGCCACAGTTTCAGGTGGATGCCAGGGAAGGAGCTCCTCAATCACTGCTGCCTCCTTGCAGAGTCAGGGGAACCTCTGAGGCTGTCAGGCTATAGACCAAACTCTAGCCCAGCCTGTGGAGAGCTTTGTCAGCCACTGCAGGAGATTGACGATGGGTTGTTTTAGCATCAATAATTCCAAGGGCTGCTGCTCTGGCTGTCTGAGTAAATACCAGAGATTTTCAGCCTCAGAATTACTTGTCATGGGCCAGAGGAGACTACTCTAACAGAATCACAGAACATTAGGAATTGGAAGGAACCTTGAAAGATCATCCAGTCCATCCTCTTGCCACAGCAGGATCCCCTAGATCCAGTTGCATAGGAACATGGCCAAGCCGGTTTTAAACATCTCCAGAGAAGGAGACTCCACAACTCCCCTGGGCAGCCCCTTCCAGTGCTCTGTCACCCTCACTGGGAAGAAGTTCCTTCCATACTGATGTGGAACCTCCTCTGTTGCAGCTCACACCTAGTGCCCCTTGTCCTATCATTGCATGTCCCTGAGCAGAGCCTGGCTCCACCCTCCTAACACCCATCCTTTTCATATTTATTAACATTAGTGGGGTCATCCCTCAGCCTCCCTTTTTTCAAGTTCAAGAGACTCAGCTCCCTCAGCCCTTCCTCATCAGGGGGGTACTTCACTCACTTCATCGTCTCTGTGGCTCTGTGTTGGACCCTCTCCAGCAGCTCTGTGTCCTTCTGGAACTGAGAGGCCCAGAACTGGACACGAGATTCCAGATGTGGAATATTCAGGGAGACAGAACTGGAGATTTAGTCCTGCTGTGCTGGGGACACACATCGGCTCCTGTCACTGCTTCTTGCCTGGGCTTTGACAGGAAGCAAGACTTTATTTCTCTTCTTGCTTGCTCAGTCCCTGCTGTTTAAGGAGTCAAACCACAGACCCTGCTGCCTGCTTCGTTCCTGGCTTCAATTTTTCAGCCTTTCCTCATCTGAGAGATGCTCCACTCTGTCATCTCTGTGGCTCTTTGCTGGACTCTCTCCAGCAGTTCTGTGTCCTTCTGGAATTGAGGGGCCCAGAACCAGACACAAGATTCCAGATGTGGTCTCCCCAGGGCAGAGCAGAGGGGGAGGAGGATGTCCTTAATCTACTAACCACCCTTCTTCCGATCCACCCCAGGATGCCCTTTCCTGGCCAGCAGGGCCCATTGCTGGCTCCTGGCCATCCTGATGGCCATCAGGACCCCCAGGTCCCTTTCTCTTATACTGCTCTCGGTGAGTTAATAGCTGGCATACATGCACTGAAAACATCATTTACCCTTCAGCAAATGATCGCATTTGGCATTTTTCTGCCTCACGGATTTCCTTACCTCTTCAATTTGATTGAAAGCATGATTTCCCCAGATCAGACTCCGTATGTTTGCAGCTTCAGGTAGACACTGAAATACATCTTTTTATGAAGAATCCAATTGCACTGAATTGAAAAGTCATCAAATCCTGCTACAAATACATCCACATCCCCCTTAAATGGGGTGTCTCAGTGGAATATTGATAAATATGGGGTTTCATAGAAGTATTTCACAGCAAGATGCCAATGTTTGAGATGCTGCTTTGAGACACTCCTGATGGAGTGTCTTATCTTGGCTATCTATAATAATTCTCCCCTTTGTTCTGACTGATTTAAATCTTCCCTCATGTGATGCAGGAGCAATATCAGAAATGCTAGATATCAAGAAATACAGCAAATTAAACTAAGTTATAGGAAACCCTTCAATTTTGCTGTCTATCTCCTGGCTGATAGCAGTTGATTTACTCTCAGTGTGTTGCAGAGCAGAAAACAACACAGCCAAATGTCCTTTTGGGATGTGATTGCCACAGAATAATAAGGACATTGAGGGACTAGAGTGGGGCTGGAGAAGGGCAACAAGGCTAAGGAGAGGGCTGGACAACAGACTCTGTGGAGAACAGCTGAGGGAACTGGGGTTATTGAGTCTAGAGAAGAGGAGGCTAATTGGACACCTCATTGCTCTCTACAGCTACTTACAAGGAGGTTGTAGCAAGGCTGGTGCTGGTCTCTTCTCACAAATCACTAATGATAGGATGAAGGAAATGGCCTCAAATTGTGTCAGGGGAGGTTTAGATTGGATTTTAGGGAGAAGTTCATTTGTGAGAGCGGTTGGGCACTGGAGGAGGCTGCCCAGGGAGGTGGTGGAGTCTCCATCCCTGGAGGTGTTTAAAACCGAGTAGCTAGAGCCTTTGAGGCCATGCTATAGGGGTTAGGGATCTGTTGGGATGAGGGCTGGACTTGCTGATACTGGAGGTCCTTTCCAGCCAGGATGATTCTATGGTTCCATGATCCAGGAGTCCATCTTGGCTGAAGAACGTGGCTTTTGACAAGGGCAAACAAAGCAAGACAGGACCAACATCACCTGCACACAGAAACAAACATGACAGGAGTTCTGCAGAAAATGGAGGGAGGATCCTGACTGATTATAACACTGTTTGTTGGTTGTATAATGGGATGTGTCATGGGTCAGGGCAGCAGTTACAGAGCTCAGCGTCTGAATAATGGCCTCATTGTCTTTGTAGGCAGAATTCCTTTGGGTCTATGAATGTTTGGGTGAAAGGAGTCCATAAAATTCATTATAAATCATTTAAACATCAGTGCTGACTGAAAACAAAGGCTCTTTACTTCAGCTCCTTACCTGAGATGGGAGAAATGAATGTATCTGAATCCCAGAGTGTTGTTACCTTGATCACTTTGTCTTCCCTCTATGAGAAATAACCTTCTCTAGCTACTCAAGTGTTTGAATTCCTATTGGAACTAGATGATCTCTAAGGCTCCTTCAACCCCAAACCACTGGGGGATTGGACTAGATGATCTTGTGAGGTCTCTTCCAATCCCTAATGTTCCATGATTCTGTAATTCTAGAAGTTGAACCTGAGGCAGAAAAAAGAGATCTTTCTTATTCAAGGTAGGGACCTACTAAGTTTTAAACCTACAAATAAAATAACCAAATCACTCTGAAAATTGTGTGAAGCCTTGAGAAATTATGGCTCTGAGTTATCATCCTGGATGGACTAATCGTAGTGGTGATCGTTGATCCATAGAATAATAGAACCCCCTGCAGCTACAGACTGGGGAATGTGTGGCTGGAAAGCAGCCTGGCAGAGAGAGACCTGGCAGGACTGAGTGACAACCGGCTGAACAGGAGCCAGCAGGGTGCCCAGGTGCCCCAGAAGGCCAAAGGCATCCTGTCTTGGATCAGCAATAGTGTGGCCAGCAGGGCTAGGGACATCATTCTCCTCCTGTTCTGGCCATTGGGGAGGCCTCCCCTTGAATCCTGGGGCAGTACTGGACCCCTCACTTCAAGAAAGAGATGGAGGGGCTGGAGCAGGTTTAAAGCAGCAATGAGACCGGGGCAGGGACTGGAGGGAAGGTCTGCAGAGGAGAGGCTGAGGGAGCTGGGGGTGTTTAGCCTGGAGAAGAAGAGACTCCCCGAAGGGAGATTATAGTCAGGTGGGTGTCAGGATCTTCTCACAGTCAACCAGCGCCAGGACAAGAGGACAGGGCCTGAAGCTGCCAGGGGAGGGTTAGGATGGATGTTAGGAAGCTCTTCCTTTGCGAAAGGGTGCTCAGAGCCTGGAATGGACTGCTCAGGGCAGTGGTGGAGTCCCCATCCCTGGAGGTGTTGAAGGGCAGCCTGGCTGTGTCCCTTAATGACCTGGTGTGGCCGATGGGGTATTGTTAGGTCCTGGGCTGGGCTGTCTGAGCTCAGAGGGCTTTTCTAACCTCAATCATTCTGCAGTTTTGTGATTCTCTAACAGCTTTGGCTGGAAGAGGCCTTCAAGATCATCAAGTCCAACCTTTTCCTAGCCCTATCACCACCACTCAATGTTCATTCATATTGAAACATATAGGAGCAAATGTATGGATTAATATCACCCAGACTTGGCCTTCCTTGGTTGGTGGTGGCTTATAGAAAGGAATTCTTCATTTTTTCATACCCAGAATTTCAAATATGGGACCCAAAGGAGATATTGAATCACCATCTGTAGAAAAATGAGTTTTGTTTTTGTACTGATTTTACTCAGGTTTTGTTGAACCAAGCTTAGCTACAAGGAAATGATTGTTTAGCTCTCTCATCTTGTGTGTATTGGAAAACTGGCAGCGCTACCTTGTAATTTCTCCCTTGTTGTGAGTCAGGGGACAATGCAGATTCAACTACAGGGCAAAGGATTACACAGAGTCACCAAAGCAAAATATCACAGCCCTCGGAATCAACCTCATAATAAACCCAAACTTTGCAGAAGTATGCAGGACAATCAGTGGGTTCTCACAGACAGTAACTGCATAAAAATCTGGTTTCTTTTAGCTGTTCATATTTTATTCAGCCAGCTGAGGAGCCAGGAGCACAAACACCCACTGTGAAAGGGGGGTTTTCTGGGAGGGCAGTGCTTAGGGAAGGAAAACAGAACTAATGAAGCTATTTTTGACACAGAATCACAGAATCACTCTGATGGAGAAGACCCTTGGGATCATCAAGTCCAACCATCAACTCTACTCTACAAAGTTCACCCTTAAACCAGATCCCTCAACACCACATCTAAATGATCCTTAAACACATCCAAGGATGGGCATTCAACCCTCTCTCTGGGTAGCCTGTTCCAGTGCCTGATCACTCTTTTTCCTACTGTGGAGTCTAACCCTCCCCTTTTGTATTTTGAACCCATTACCTCTTGTTCTATCACTAATTGTGAGAAGAGACCAACACCAACCTCTCCACAATGTTCTTTCAGGTAGTTGTAGAGGGTGAAGAGGTCTCCCTTTAGCCTCCTCTTCCTCAAATCAAACAGCCCCAACTCACTCTCCTCATCAGATTTATTCTCCAGGCCCTTCTCCAGCTTTGTTGCCTTCATCTGCCTTTGCTCCAGCCTCTTTATGTCTCTCTTGTACTGAGGTGCCCAGAACTGGACCCAGTACTCAATGTGCAGCCTCACTAGTGTTGAGTACAGGGGGACAATCACCTCCCTGCTCCTGCTGGACACACTGTTCCTGATCCAGTCCAAGATGCCACTGGCCTTTTTGGCCACCTGGGCACCCTGCTGGGTCATATTTAGCTGCCTATCTATTAGAACCCCCAGGTCTGTCTCTGTCAGACTGCTTTCCAGCCACTCCTCCTCAAGCCTGTAGCATTGCAGCTCAACTCCACACACTGACAACCTGTCAGCTGCAGTGCCACCACTCTTCAAAATTCACAACACAATCAAACAGCACTTATGTTATCCACAGCTCAAGCATCAGCAGCACTGTGGTTAATGTTTCACCACTGACCACAGAATTAACCTACTTCAGAGCAAGGGTTCAGGCATTTATGAAAGCAGCAACACTGTCCAGTTCTTCTGACACATTACATCATTCTTATAGGCTTGAAAATATTGCAAGTCCTATGGGAGGTTAATCATAGAATCATGGAACAGTTTATTTTGGAAAAGGCCTTTAGGATCATTGAGTCCAACCATGAACCCAACTGTCTCAACCCACCACTAAACCCTGTCCCTGAGCTCCATATTATGGTCAAACAGCCTGTCTAAAACCTGGCATTTTCTTGATCCTATGTCATCAACTCATTGTTGTCTGATGAATTAGAATGCCAGTTGCGTAGTCATTCTGAATTCAGGCCTACATATGTTCCACCATTCCATTTTAGTTGTTGGTTGTTTAAAGGAAGGCACAACATAGAATCACAGAGTTGGAAGTGACCTCCAAAGGGCATCCATTCCAACCCCACTGCAGCAAGCAGGGCCATCACTCACCAGCCCAGGTTGCCCAGAGCCACATCCAGGTTGACCTGGCTCCAGGGATGGTGCCTCCACCGCTTCTTTGGGCAGCCTGTTCCAGGGATCCCTCACCCTCAGTTTCAAGAATTTCTTCCTGATGTTTGACCTAAATCTGCCCTTTACCAGCTACAAACCATGAACCCTCATCCTATCACTCCCTGTTCTTGCAAAGAGTCTTCCCCAGCCTTCAACAGGTCCTTTCACAGGTTGGAAGGTCACTGTAAGGTCCCCCCAAAGCCTTCCCCTCTCCAGGCTGAACAACCCCAACTCTCAACCTGTCCTGTCTCCAATATTTGTGTTGCAAAACATTAGCAGGTGCCAGAAAATATGAAGAGGTGTAATGACTGAAGATTCCCAGTTAGGAACAGTTGTAGGTCAAGTTAATAATGATCCTGCTGTGGCAAGGGGATTGGGCTGGATGATCTTTTGAGGTCCCTTCCAATCCCTAATATTCTATGATTCTGTAATTCTGTGGTTATCACTCAGGAAACACATCCCAGGCAAACTGGAGGTTCTCTGCTTAACGATATCTGCTCAGAGGTACCCAATGATAGGACAAGGGGCAGTGGGTGTTAGCTGGAACAGAGGAGGTTCCACATCAGTATGGAAGGACCTTCTTCCCAATGAGGGTGACAGAGCCCTGGAAGGGGCTACCCAGGCGTGTTGTGGAGTCTCCTTCTCTGGAGATGTTTAAATCCCTCCTGGCCATGTTCTTGTGCGACTGGATCTAGAGAATCCTGCTGTGACATGGGGATTGGACTGGATGATCTTTTGAGGTCCCTTCCAATCCTTAATGTTCTGTGATTCTGTGAATCTAACATCCTCTTCACAAACGCACAAACCAGGGTACTTGATTTCTCATTCTTTCTCCTGTCTGTTATAGTAAAGAACAGAAATACTTAAAAATGACAAAATCCCCTGAGCTTTCAGCCAGGAGCACTATTTCAATTGATCCAGCCATGTACTTGAAACTGAGAAGTTACTTGAATTATTCTTACAAATTAATTATTGACCTCATTAATTACTTTTCAAATCATTGTTGTTCTTCAAGTATTGAAGTTGCTGTTGAAAGGCTTTTTGATTCCTTCACCCATAGCTGAAACTTATGGAAGTTTTTGATGAACTGGGGGGCAACAGAGAGGGCTGGTCCCAGCTGCTCTGTGTGGTGCTCTCTGAGCCTCTGTTAAGAAGCAGCTAAATGGAGCTGAAGTTGCTGCTATTAGCAGGGTCTTGGCAACCTCTTTCTTGGTAGTATTCATTAAAGGGAGGAAGATGTTGGCCACTTTGGAGGATGAGCAACCTCTGTGTTCACACACACAGATATACAGATCATTAGGGGTTGGAAGGGACCTCTAGGGTCGTCGAGTCCAGTCTCCCTGCTCCAGCAGGACCACAGAACCTTGGGCAGGTCACAGAGGAAACCATCCAGATGGGTCTGGAAAGTCTCCAGAGAAGGAGACTCCACAACCTCCCTAGGCAGTCCGTTCCAGTGCTCTGTCACTCTTACAGTCACGAAGTTTTTCCTCAGGTTGAGGTGGAACTTCCTGTACTCCAACTGACACCCAAGTGCCCCTGGTCCTATCACAGGGCACATGTGAAAAGAGATTGTCTCTTTCTTCTTGACACCCAGACCTCATGGATTTATAGACAGAGATTAAGTCCCCTCATAACTTTCTCCTCTCCAAGCTGAAAAGTCCTGGGTCTCTCAATCTTTCCTCATAAGGCATGTGCTCCAGTCCCCTGATCATCCTTTTGGCCCTCCATTGGACTTTCTGCATGAGATCTCTGTCACTCTTGAACTGGAGAGCCCAAAACTGGACATAATACTCCAGATGTGGCCTCACTAGGGCAGAGCAGAGAGAGAGGAGAACCTCCCTTGATCTTCTGGACACCCTCTTCTTGATCCATCCCAGGATTCCATTTGCCTTCTTGGCCTCAAGAGCAACAGTGCTGTTCCATGGAGAATTTGTTGTCAACAAGAACTCCAAAATCCCTCTCCACAGAGATGCTCTCTAGTAGATCTACAGCTGTGTGTGCCTGGGTGGATAACAGCGTCACAAAATCATTCAGCCTGAAAAAGACCTTCAACCTCATCGAATCCAACCATGAATCCAACTATCCCAAGGCCACCACTAAACCCTCTGCCTAAGCTCCAGATCTCCACAACTTTCAAAACACTTTGCTTGTAAAACCAGAAAGTCTCTACCCAGCATGAAAGTGGTTAAGTCATCCTGTCACAGATGGAAGAGAAACAGCCAAGCCAAGACCTCTTCTGTGTTGTCAGAAAAGCCTGCTGGTGGAAATTACCATAATTACGTGTTAGCCAGCCAAGAAAAACAGAAACTCTAAATTTCACCTCACATGTGACTTGAACATAAGTGTCTCGGGTTTCTGCAGGGGCTACACACTGCTTAGTCACTGAGAGAAAAGGACTGTTTAGGTAAGTTGTAACCAGAAGGGTGCCAATGGGCTTAGTCAGAAATAGAGCAGGGCAAGTCCCATCAGGAAGTTGTCTGCTGCTTGCCACATGTGCCGGACTCATTTATTATTGTTTGTCTTGTTAATAAAGTGCTGAACAAATTAATCCTAAGCTTGGTTAACCGTAACATCGTGAAAGATCCTCAGTACCAAATTAAAGGTCGTAAGTTTTCCAAGTCTAAGCACTTCAGTGTGAGTGGAAGAGTCTGCTAACACCCTTGGGAGTAGAGCATCTTCCTTATGAGGCAAGGCTGAGGGAGCTGGGTCTCTTGAGCTTGGAAAAAAGGAGCCTGAGGGGTGACCCCATGAATGTTGATCAATATGGAAAGGGTGGGTATCAGGAGGATGGAGCCAGGCTCTGCTCAGGGACATCTAATGATATGACAAGGGGCATGGCAGTGGGTGTGAGCTGGACCAGAAGAGTTTCCACACCAATGTGAGAAGGACCTTCTTCATGGTGAGTGTGCCAGAGCCCTGGCAGGGGCTGTCCAGGGGGGTTGTGGAGTCTCCTTCTCTGGAGATGTTTGAAACCCACTTGAACATGTTCCTGTGAGACTGGATCTAGCGGATCCTGCTCTAGCAGGGGCATTGGGCTAGGTGATCTTTGAGGTACCTTCCAATCCCTAGTGTTCTGTGATTCTGTGAAGTCTTAGATAAGCTCAGCTTGTCATTGTGATGCTCTTTTGCCACCCTACTGTTAGGTGCCCTTCAGAAATCGTTGTGCTCTCCCACATAAGTTCAGAACTTCTCATGAGACACTTACATTGCCCTGCGTGTTGTTTCCCCTTGAAAACCCAATGTTTATGGTTAGTCAACGTAGTGTCCTCCACCCCAGTGCATTTGACATTCAAACACCCATCTGCTGATGCTAAGAGCTTGTTGACATCACCCTGGGTGTTTCTGAGCACCTAACCAGCACCAATAAACCAAAATGAGGAGGTTGACATGTTTCCTCCAGCACAGCAGCCACCCAGCAAGTGAGGAAGAGAGTTTCTTTTCCTCGAGTGTCATTAAGCTGGAAGTGTTCATGAAGCTGAAGGTTTCTTAGCTCTTTAAAGGTCTCCACAGCCCACCCACGGCCATAAATACTTTGAGTTTTCATAGGAAAACTAAACCTATGCGAACTTTTTTTCTAGGTGAATCGACCGTAAGTCCAGAGTTTCTTCATTCACAGACTCACAGAACATTAGGGGTTGGAAGGGACCTCGAAAAACCATCCAGTGCCATCCCCCTGCCACAGCAGGATCCCCTAGATCCAGTCACAGAATCACAGAATATTAGGGACTGGAAGAGACCGCCGAAGATCATCCAGTCCAATCCTCCTGCCATAGCAGGATCCCCTAGATCCTGTTGCACAGGAACATGGCCAGGTGGGTTTTAAATGTCTCCAGAGAGGGAGACTCCACAACCCCCCGGGCAGCCCATGCCAGGGCTCTGTGACCCTCGCTGGGAAGAAGGTTCTTCTCATATTGATGTGGAACCGAATCTGGGCCAACAACAGTCTTTGTGGCTGGGCTGCAGTGTCCTGATCCCAGCCCTGGGACTGCAGAGTAAAGCAGGAAGAGGTCCAGACCCAGCTAAATCCTTTCACTGGTCGGTGTTATCTGGGGATGTCCTGTGTTTGCATCTCAAGACTCGTGAGCAGCCTGTTCATTGCCTTCCCCCAGCTTTTCATTCCTTTGATTGTTCTCATGTTCCCCTCACCATGATCTCCTCTCTTCACTCATCCATCATTATTCTGGTCTTGTGACACCTCATCATCATCAGGGTGGAGTGTAATTGGTACAGCTAGAGAAGAGGCATCAGGGGTGATTGTGGCATTCCTAACATATCAGCCTGCAGTTCCTTCCTTCCCTACAGAGAGGAAGGAAAGAACAAAACGTCACCCAGCCTCGCTTTGGCCAAACTTTGTTTGCCAACAGAAGTCAAGGACCTCACGTCTCAGGCATGGCTGACAAGGCTGAGAGCTTGCGCATGGACATCTCAGCTGGTACTGAGGTGAAGGACCATAAGCAGTACCCAGGGCTGGAACAGCTTGTTTCATGAAGCCAAGTGAGTCATTTTAGGAAGCTGATCCTTTGGAGCAGATCAGCTTCTGCACTTACTGTTGCCAGTCTGGAGTCCCCATTCTCCTGGCCTAACCCACCAGCTCCAAAGGGCTTCCAGACATGGGGAGGAAACTGAGGCGTCCAGTCAGAATTAGTATCTCCCACCCTTTCCTGAAAACAGGTAGATCACCACCGCTTAGCACATCCAAGCGACTCTTCAAAACGCACAGGAGCTGCACTAAACGAAGCATTTAACTAAAGCAATTAGTTCAGCAATTGCACATCGGCTCCAAACTCCCTATTTCTTCATCCCAATTTTTTCCTCTCTGGTTTTCAGGCTCCTATCCAGCACCTTGGAAGGTCCTTGGTCCTTCAGCATCTTGGCCTTTTGGCATCTTGGTCCTTCAGCACCAGGTGACTTTTGCCCATGGTTTGCGACCAGCTCCATTTTGAGCTCTAAACTTCAGCACAAAGGTCCACCCAGGCAAGAAGTGTCTGAGAATGGCTGGGAACCTGCCAGAGCCCAGCTCACCTTCCTCCCTGCTCTCCTCTCCAAGGTAAACAAACAGAAATGCAGCTCATAAACAAACAGAAATGTTGCTCTTAAACAAGGGAGGCCACAGGCAGAACTGGTAGAGCCTGGTTTCCACCATCTGCCCTGTATCCAACAGCCCGGTGAAGAAAGAACCCATTAGTCCTCTCCACTACTGGAGCATTAACCAAGTCTCTACTAATTTTCATGAAACTAGTAGAGGTCTAGCATCTGGAACAAGCTGTCCAGGGAGGTGGTGGAGTCACTGTCCCTGGAGAGATTCAAAAGTTGAGCAGACATGGCCCTGGAGGGCAGGGTTTAGTGGCCATGGTGGGGTTGGGTTGATGGGTGGACTGGATGAACTTGTAGATTTCTTCCAACCTTAATGATTCCATGATGTGTTGGAACAGTGCCGCTAGGAATTTGCTTGCAAATAATAGGTTGGGATATTAAAAGTGGAGCGTGGAAGCTGCCACTGCCTGGCTTTCCCCACTGCTGCCACCCCACCAGCCTTCTGCAAGCAGCTCCCAGACCTGCACTCTTCAACTCAACAAGCACTGCTGTACCAGTGCCAAACGCTCATCCCTGCCAGGCAAGCTCCATCTTGCCCCAGTGCACCGGCTCCGGTCCTCGACACAACACCTCCTTTCTCCACCCCAGTGGCACCATGCCCAGCTAGATCAGCCCTTTGGTGGGGTTCCTATCAGGTCATGTTTCCCAAGATGTCTTCTCTGCCCCCTTCCCACCCTCTGCTCCAGACGACTCTCCTGACACCGCCCGTGAGAACTTCTTTGTCGCTTCCTCTCCACCTGATGTCTTGTGGCCGCCCTGTGGTGGCTGAAGCTGCTTTTCAGGACAGCAGAAAGCACATTTCCATCCCAAACAGAGAAGACACTAAACTTGAGTCTTCAAATATTGTAGCTTCCTCCGAAAACATGTTGGCATTGCAATTCTCCCATTGATGTTGCTGGGCAGTGAGGAGGAAGCTAACGGGCAAAGGCACCAAAATTGTCCCCACCACCCAGGAGAGCAGCTGAACCGAGTGCAGCCCTTGACTCATCTCCACCACAGCCACAAGGGGTGACTCAGGTCTCCACCAAACCCTCAGCTTTCGAGTAGAACAAGCACATAGAGACCACAACTGAGCCAACAGCCCCATCCCTTCCTAACCCATTTCCAACTCTGGGAGAGGGCAGTGAACTTCATGGGCAGCAGGAGTGAACCACCACTGCCTCCATCCCCAGCCAGGATCCCCACCTGTGGCAGCAGTGATGGCTCCAAACTCAGGGTGACAAGATAGGGAAGAAAATCAAAGAGAAGTGGTGACATCCAGGCTTCTACACCTACCCAGCCTCTGAGCACTACCACAAAGAGCTGGTTCATGGTGTCAGATGCAGCCCAGAAGGTGATTTCCAAAGCTAAACCCCATGGCTGGCTTCAGGGAGGGAGTCCAAGCAAGGTCTGGGTGCTCGCATTAGCGCTGGTAGGAGGCAAGGGATGGCATCCAGCTCCCCACATCAGACACACACAGGTGTGTCTGTGCAGGCACACGTCTGGCCAGGCACCCACAGCTGCAAGCAAGTACATGCGTGGCGGCGCGTGCACACATGCAGCGTCCTCTGCTGGCGCCCTGCATGGGAAGGAAGGCAGGAACAGAGACAAAAAGCAGGACTTGGAGTCTCTGGGCTGGAGGTAATAAGTCATGGAATCATAGAGTGGGAAGAGACCTCCAAAGGGCAGCCAGTCCAAACCCCCTGCACCAAGCAGGGCCAGCACTCCCCCACTCAGGTTGCCCAGAGCCCCAGACAGCCTGACCTTGAATGGCTCCAGGGATGGGGCCTCCACCTCGTCTCTGGGCAGCCCCTGGTCCAGGGATCCCCCACCCTCACATTCAACAACTTTCTTATGATGTCCAGCCTGAACCTGCCCTTTTCCAGCTTCAAACCAGGTCTCTCATCCTATCGTTGCCTGCCCTTGAGAACAGACTTCCTCAGCCTTCTAACAGCCCCTTCCAGTGGTTGGAAGGTCTCTAGAAGGTGCCCCTGCAGCCTTCTCTTCTCCAGCTGAACTGCCTCAACTCCCTCAGCCTGTCCCCAGAGCAGAGGGCTCCAACCCTCTGGTCATCCTTGTGGCCTCCTCTGTCCTTCTTGTGTTGGGGGCTCCAGAACTGCCTCATGATTAATTTTATCTTGATTATCTGCCAGTTAACAGCATTTCCCAGGCCTCTGGGTGGAAGGACTGCCATGCACCATGCTGCCTCACCACCATCCTCCTCCTGCCTCACCACCATCCTCCTCCTCAGAGGGAAAAGCAAGAGCCCTTGGAAGGAAGCAAAATAATTCTTCATAGCAGTAAATGTGGGATAATCTCATCTCACCCTCCACATTGGGTTTATTCTCAGTCTCTCTAAAGATTTACTTAATCTTTTAAGCTCATACGTGCTCTCCACATGCTGGTTGACCTCACGCCATCATTTCCCACCCTTTTGCAGACCTAGAGCCCTTTAACTGAACTTGTGAGCTTCTTTCTGAAAAAATAATTTACTCACATAGTTTCTGAGTCAAACAGACAGCAGGAGATGTCAGGAGCAAAAGCAGCACAGAAAAATCCCACCTTCACCAGGAGGATCTGTGGGTGAGAGGAACAAGAGAATCATAGAATCATTCGGGTTGGAAAAGACCCCTGGGACTATTGAGTCCAACAATCACAGAATCACAGAACATTAGGGATTGGAAGGGACCTCGAAAGATCATCCAGTCCAATCCCCCAGCCAGAGCAGCATCACCTAGACCAAGATGCACAGACAACCCCATTCTACAAGGTCACCTCTAAACCAGATCCCTCAACACCACATCTCAGCAACTTTTAAACATAGAGAGGGATGGGGACTCAACCACCACCCTGGGCAGCCCATCCCAGTCCCTGACCACTCTCTCCAGGAAGACTTTCTTCCTGATGGCCAGTCCAACCCTCCCCCTGTTGGAGCTTGAAGCCCTTCCCTCTGCTTCTGTCACTAATGACCTGTGAGAAGAGCCCAGTACCAACATCTCTGCAGTGTCCTTTCAGAGAGCTGTAGAGAGCGATGAGGTCTCCCCTCAGCCTCCTCCTCCTCAAGCTAAACAGCCCCAGCTCTCTCCATCTCTCCTCATAAGATCTAATCCATGATACCGGTGGCCCCTCTGCGAGTCCTGAGGTGCAAAGGCAAAGGAAGGGTTTAATTAACTCCTCTGTAAGTGCAGCTAACATCTGTATTAAAACTGTCTCAGAACAAGACAAGTATCCTCAAAAGCCTTGTTTCAGCCAAGAGATTAATTCTCAGTTCTAATTGCGGGATTATTCAAATGCAGCCGGAGTCCTTTTTGATATTAAAGGCATCGCTAGCTGCCTTTCAGCGCCTTACCATGGGGAGCCTCCGAATCCAATTATCTCTGTGGAAATACGTTAAATATCCTCATTAACATGTGAAAAAACCAGCAGAACCGCGCTATAGGAAAGCTGATGCATTACGCTTCTTAATGTCACAGCGCATTAGCAGTAAGGGAGGCTGCAGCAGACAGAACTTGCTGGAACGCCTCGGCAGCAGAGGAAAATAAAGCATTTTATTCCTATTAGCTTAATTCCTGATAATGACATCGATGTAGCGATAAAACTCTCTGTGTGTAATGGGCTCCCGGCCCTGGGAAGGTTTAGAGATCCTGCTTTGTGCATGGAACAAGGCAGGAAAAGGGAGGTAAACCTGCATCGATCATAGAATCATAGGCTCAATTCATAGACTCATAGAATCATTAGGGATTGGAGGGGACCTCAAAAGTCCAACCCCCTGCCACAGCAGGATCGCCTAGACCAGCTCACACAGGAACACATCCAGGTGGGTCTTAAACATCTCCAGTGAAGGAGACTCCACACCTCCCCTGGAAAAGATCCCTGGGATCATTGAGTCCAACCGTCAACCCTACTCTACAAGTTCAGCCCTGAACCAGATACCTCAACTACATCTAAGTGACGTTTAAACTCATCCGGGGAGGGTCTTTCTCTGAAGACGTTTAAAACACACCTGGAGGCGTTCCTGTGCAACTGGATCGAGGGGATCTTGCTCTGACAGGGGTATTGGACCAGATGACCTTTCGAGGTCCCTTCCAATCCCTGATGTTCTGTGATTCTGTGATTTTGTTCTGGCAGGGGGATTGTGACTTGGTCTAGGTGGTCCTGCTCTGGCAGGGGGATTGGACTGGATGACCTTTCAAGGTCCCTTCCAATCTCTAATGTTCTGTGAATCTGTAACTCAGCCATCACCCTGGGCAGCCCATTCCTGCTTCTCAGGCACTGGAACACTTCTTTCTACTGCAATGCCAGTAAAGCACCCTCAGCTCTCTGCAGGCAAAGGAAAAGAGGAAACAAGAGGAAGGGAAGGTGAAGGAGGTGAGTTAGGAGGGGAACAACCACAGATAAACCCTCTGTATCCCATCACTGCACCAGGTGTTTGATTTTAATTCTGACCTCCCAAAGCAAAGCCCATCTGTTCAAGCCCTAAAGACTTCCCACTCTCCAAACCCCATATTTAAAAGCTTTCTCACATTGAACCTCCAGAAGCAGCACTTTCCCTCCTTCATCAGCATTAACCTACACTTCTGTTCTTCCCTGCTGAGCAGAAACAATCAGAGCGGTGCAGGAATAAACAGTAATTTCCCCCTTTATTTTCTCTTGAGAAACCTGACCGCTCTGACCTAACTCCCACTCCAGACCTCAAACACCCCCGGGTCCCAACACCAGCCCCACACCAGTCACTACCATTAGTGCCCAGTACACACCATGCACAACCACAACTGGAACAGACTGCCCAGGGGGGTTGTGGAGTCTCCTTCTCTGGAGACGTTTAAAACCCACCTGGATGTGTTCCTGTGCAACTTGG
>JAOXOE010085837.1:0-26726 GCA_028565055.1 Phoeniculus purpureus
TTTTGAGGTCCCTTGCAACCTGTAACATTCTGTGGTTCTCTATATTCAATCACGTTAAGGCTAGAAATACTATTGCATATAAGCAACGTGCAGTGTGAGTGTGGAGAAGATGAATAAAAATTAGCTTAACCAGCCACAAATAATCAGTTTAACCACAATGAGCATCTGAAAAGGAAAAGAGTGAGCTCTGAATCCACAGTTTAACGTGAGAGTTACCTGTTTACTAGAAGTAATGTTTCAAGCAGAAAAGTCACTTAATGTGAATTACTCACTCAGAACTTTAAGATCCTGTTCACAACAACACAAATTTATTCTGGAAACCATACAGGTTTCCAGAATATGGACTCCACATACCTCATATTTTTGCTGTGGTTCATAGTTGTTTGACTTTCATGCCTACAGGATCCTGACATCTCTATTAGCAACCACTAATGCTTCATTCTTAGGTTAATACTGATTTTTCCAATAAGATATTCTTACAGCTTGTCATTCAGGAAGGTGTGTAGTTCATCAGAGCAATAGCACCAGCCTAGAGGTACGGCTGGGGATTTTTCGAAGAACAATATGTTTGCTTTGAAAGTTGAATTTTTATTCTATTTTCATAGGTAACTGCTTCCTCCTGAAAAAATAACTTCCTTCTTCTCTCTTTTCTGAACAAGTCTGTCTGAAAGCAAGAGCATTGTGAGTTTTTCTGTATTTTTTTTTGAGGAGCTGATCGTTCCTTCACAGGAGCCGTATTTTTCCAATCAAATATAACAGACAGTGGTTTGTATGTCAAGCGTGATTCATCGCACATTTAGCTAAGGCTTTGTAAACCTTTGGAAGTCCAAGGCTTTAATATACACCAAGTCTGATTCAACAACCAGAAAGCAGTATCCAATTCCAGTGTTAGGTTACACAAATCAATCTTGGTTAGTACTTACTATCCCATGAAGAAATGAGGCATTGCTGTTAAAAGAGATCCCACAGCCATAATAAAGCATCCGGCAGCTATTATTTTGGGTCTATGAAGTTTAGCTCCAAAGTAGCTTACAAATGCAATCACCAACAAGTTACCTGGAAGGTAAGGAACCAAAATTAGTGCCATGTGCTGTGCACCATAATGCTCAGAAGAGTTTTCTACACGTTATGGAATAGCAATTACCTATCTCAAAGCTCCCATCGACGAAACCAACAGTAGATGATGTCAAGTCAAACCTTCGTTCAATCTGAGTGATGGAACTTTTCATAATCGTACCAGACAATGCTTTGCAAAAGTAGCTGAATGATAAAGCAGCGAGAAATGCCTGAGGAAAGATTAAGAGAAAATGGGAGGCAGAGGCACGGGAACTGGTAACAAAGGGATCAAATGTGTTTAAAACTATGTGGAGCAATCATCAGCGTGGTAAATGGTTGTTACTCAGACTGCAGTGACAGTGATGTGCATGGATTTTCAGGTACCCTAAAGATATGGAGTGCCATGGTGGTCCATCAGCTGGTGTGAGGTGCTGCCCTGAGAGCAGCTGCTTGCTTTAGGGTTCAGGATTGCAATAGCCATCTTGGTGACGAAAAAGCCTGGTCTTCCCTGAATTGAGAGGTTTTCCGAAACAGAAGTACTACGGACCATGCAACTAAAATTTTGCAAACTCACTGAGGTTTACTTACCTTACTGATATTCTGAGGTCAAAAGTAGAGGCCTGGTGCTGTGCAGCCAGAAAGGTGGGATTCCTCTACGTTGCAGAAATGCAAAATTTACCAGAGGTAAAATACTTAATCAGGATATATCTACTAATACCAGTCCAATCTAAAATTAATGTCAGCCCAGATTATTTTCTTAGACCACACGTCGCTTATTTTAGGCCAGTTCATCACTGGTTCTAACTGAAACCTACAGAAAGACATGGATTCAAAATAAAGGCTTTATGAAAGTTTTAATGAAATCTCAGTATGTGAAAGTGGTACAGACCAACTGAATCATAGAACCATAGAATCACAGAATCATTTTCATTGGAAGAGATCTTTAAAACAATCAGGTCTCATTGTTACAACAGCACTGACAGGTCCACTGCTAAACCTTGTCCCTCAGCATCACGTCTACAAGTCTTTGAAATACCTCCAGGATTGGAGACCCCACCACTACCCTGGGCAAGACGTTCCAGTGCTTTGCAACTCTTTAGGTCAAGAAACTTTTCCTAATATTCAATCTAAACCTCATCTGGCACAACCTGAAGACGTTTTCTCTTGTTCTATTGCTTGTTATTTGGGAGAAGAGGCTAACCTCCATGCAAGTGCAACCTCCTTTCAGGTAGTTGTAGAGAGTGATAAGGTCTCCTTTTCTCCAGGCTAAAAAAAAATCCAGTTCCTTCGACCACTTATCATAAGACTTTTTGTCTAGACCCTTAACCAGATTTGTTGTCCTTCTTTAGTCATACTCCAGCACCTCAATAGCCTCCTTGTAGTGATGGGCACAGAACAGAACACATTATTCAAGGTGCAGGAGCGTCAGTGCTGAGTACAAGGGGAGAATCTCTTCCCTATTCCTGCTGGTCACAATATTTCTAACACAAACCAAGACACTGTTGGCCTCCTTGGCCACCTGGGCACACTGTTGGTTCGTAACCAATGTTCCCAAGGCATTTCCACTGGGCAGCTTTCCAGCCTCTCTTCCCCAGGGCTGTAACAGTGAATGCAGTTGTTATGACCTAAGTGCAGGACCTGGCATTTGGCCTTGGTCAGCCTCATACCACTGGCCACAACCCCACTGATCCTGCTTGTCCAGGTCCCTCTGTAAAGCCTCTCTACCTTCAAACAGGTCAACACTCCCATTCAACTTGGTGTCACCTGCAACCTTACTGAGGGCACACTTGATCCTTTCATCCAGATCGTCTATAAGATACTAAACAACAGTGGCTCCAGCAGTGAGCCCCGGGGAACACCACTTGTGACTGGCCACCAACCGGATTTCACTCCATTCACCACTGCTCTGTGAGCCTGGATATTCAGTCAGATTTTTATGCAGCGTACGTCTATCACATATAAATTGTCTCCAATTATACATTTTTAAGTGTGTGGATGATGGTTTTGCCACCTGTATACCTTGCACCTCATTAAGAAAAGCTTAATATTCTTCATAATTGCATAGCTGCTTCCATCAATACATGCTCTGAGTTTTGCAAATAAAGGTGTATTTGATAAGAGGTTAAGCTAAGTTTGTTTAAATATTATCCAACTATTACAACATAGTCTACAAATCAAATAGACTTGTTGCTGACTGGGTAAAAGTTTCAATACAACATAATATTGGTGAAGTAAACAAAAAGTAAATATAGATTCATGTCTGCAATACAATCTACTGTAAAGGATGAAGCAATCCTGGAAATGATATCTTGAAAACAGATACATTTATTCTCTTATTGTCTAAGAATGAAGAGAAATATCTCGCAGGTGTGGGTTTTGTCCTGCCATTGGGTTTTTTGTATTTCCTGAGCTTAACTAACAAAGAGCCTGTGGGAAGCAGCTTTCTTGCCTTATTCCAGCAGTGCTCTGGGGTTTTGGCTGGATTAATAAATTACTGATAACTGTGAAAACAGAAATAACTTGGGTACTTTAGGTTTGCAAATGCAGTCCTTACGTAAACCACAAAATATTTCATAGTAAGATGAGGGACAGGATCAGTTTGTCTTTTATTATTTCTAAGGTATTGTGTCTGTTAAACTCTAAATGCCATAATGTTAGGCATATATCCACATGTGAGATGGCAAAGTTAGTCCCTTGAGCCTCCCAGAGAGATCAGATTCTATTTTTGCAGAGGTACATAGGTGGTAAATAAACAAAAACGACAACAACAAACTTTGCCTGATAATTGTTCCAAACTACTTTGGATGTTTGAGAACCTTGCAGTTACCTATTCATTTTCTGTTAGTCTTTCATTTTACAGACCTGTTTCTAGAGGGAAATGTGTCCCTGATTGCAGCTCAACTGAGCTTGTGGAATTCAACCTGAGATGAATCTGGATGAAGAAGCAACTAAAACATAAACCTGAAAACTTCACTTCCAAAGGATTCTTTCCCTTGTATTTGCAGTTCAGCCAGAATCAACAAATACTGAGGCTTTTATCATGAAAGAAGAATTCTTTTTGGTTTACATGCTTTGTTCCGTTAATTCTTCTTGTAGCATCCTTAAAGCTTGGATGCTTGTGGGAATCAGTGGACTGTTTGACCTACAGCCCTGTATGAGATAAAAGTTATGGGATAATGTTCTGGCAGGGGGACTGGGCTAGATGATCTTCCGAGGTCCCTTCCAATCCCTGATGTTCTGTGATTCTGTGATAACGTTTACCCCACCCTATTTTGTCCCTACAAGAATGGGTGGTGACAGCAACCTCCAGACAACACAGTATCATAGTCACCTATTTTTGGGCACTTCAGTTCCTTCACTGGAGGTTCCTACAAGAAGTGAATCTACAAAAAAGATAAAACCAGACTTTTTAACCAGGCCTGCTGTGACAGGACAAGGGGTAACGGTTTTAAACTGAGAGTGAATTTAGACTGCATATAAGGAAGACTATTTTTTACAATGAAACACTGGAGCAAGTTGCCCAGAATTCTGGTGGAAGTGCCATCCCTAGAGACGTTGAAGGTCAAGCCAGGTGAGGCTCTGAGCAATCTGATCTACATAAAGATGACCCTGCTCACCGTAGGGCAATTGGACTAGGTGACCTTTAAAGGTCCCTTCCAACCCGATGCATTTTACAAGTCTATGATTCTATGATGCTATGATTCTATGATTGAAAAGGTGCCAAACCTTCAAGCCAGTGCAACAGGAAGTCTTCTTTTTGATGGGTAGATTTTTGTTTGCTTCATCATCCAAAAGGTGGGCAGGTTCGGCTTCCTGAGTTGAGCCATCAGCATTGCTGGATTTGGTTTCCACTGTCATGGTTGATTGATCTGAATCTAAAAGAAGAATAATAAGTACAAAAAGCAAATATGCTGGAACAGAACTAAGGGCTTTTCTGATGGAGCAGTCATTACAGGAAAATGCTGAAATGCTGAAATTTAATCTTTACATTGGAAAGGATTTGATTCAATGACTTAGGTGCTTCAAGGTGTTTATTTATTGAAGCACTGAAGTACCTTCTTTTGACATCTTTGTTGTCAAGTGAAACAGCCTTCACTCTCTGCACTACTCCCTTACTCCCTCTCCTCCTTTTTTCAGTCTAGAATGACTTTTAATGTCAAAAAGGCAATTGTCACAAAAAGGTAGGAGACAAATTCTCTGTCCAAAAATAAACTACAAGGGTCAGCAAAGCATCAGTGCTGAAGCACAAGGACTCCTAGTGAGGCTCTGAATTTTCAGGCTGTATGGTTTAGGAAAACCATCATTTTGGTAAGATCTCTGTGTTAACACCATACCATCCAACTTACTCTCTCACACTGGTCTGTTGGAAGCAATTATTAATGGCAAATAATTTTATTATTTTAGCTGCTTGGCCTCCTATAAAGAGATTAGATGTTTTGTCTTCTTGCAGTAGAACACAGGGTATCCTTAATTTGATTCTGTTTGCAGAGTTCTGTCAGCATCCTCTGAAGCATGAAAACAACTAGAACTCAGCAGCTCAGAAGAAATGCTCCAGTTCCCCTAGGATGACAACCTCCTGCAGCTATAAAGGATAAATCTTGCCCCTTCTTTGATGCAATATATTTTTTTATTGTTGAAAAACCTTGTTTCATTATTAAGTTGCACTTGGTTTTATTGCAATGAATAGTGTGATAATATAAAAGACTATTTCTGAGAGGTAAGTAAACAATTAAAAAGAATACTTCAGTGAAAGAGCTGCAAGGGAAGTC
The DNA here is from genome assembly GCA_028565055.1 of Phoeniculus purpureus. NCBI lineage: Eukaryota > Metazoa > Chordata > Aves > Bucerotiformes > Phoeniculidae > Phoeniculus > Phoeniculus purpureus. Next base: position 5,826 of record JAOXOE010085837.1, read on the forward strand.
TATGCATCTATCTGCAAAGTTGATTTAAAGAAGAAAAACACTTGCCCTTTTGTGCAACACCAGCTACAAACAGAACAGATTCTTGAAGGAAAATCCAGTGCAGAGTCCCTTGAGAAAAATGGGTCGCTTGAGACAAAACCTCTTCAGATCTGCAAATCTCGATATACCCGGGAGACAGAAGCACTGGAACTAATAGCCCCAAGCCAGAACTCAGAAATTACAGCTTGCAGGAAGTGATTTATTTCACCTTTCATAGTAGTCTCCTCATTTGAGAAAAGAGTGAAAAAAGGGGAGGAGGAATCATACAAAGAGAGCATTTCCATGCTTGAATGGATACGAAAAAAGCTTTTCCAATGCTGGAGAAAGTCTATTTGCATTTGCAAATTGCTCTGCTACGGGCCATATGGCAGAGTACTACTTGTTAAAGCTTTTAAATTGTAGGCATTGCTCTAATGCACGATTGAGAAAACCGTTTTTCTTCACCCAGATGGAAGTGGGTTAATAGCCAAAAGTGTTTAAGACAGATGTGCAAGCAGAGATTTAAACAACCTGACAGTTTCTTGGGCTTAATTTGAAGAGCATGTCTTTAGGTACTACTGCTGGCACGAACACTTTCCCTTCCCACACTCTTCACTCATGTGAGTACCGCTGCTTCTGTGGCTGTGCTGTACGTCTGTGTCAGAACAACATACCTGGATAAAAAATAACCTTTCCTTCCCCTCAGACAGGAACAAGAAGTAGAGGAAAGGATTTCCTCAAGTCTGCACAACAATCAACACAAACACTTGTGAAATGAGATCCTTAGTGCTCAGGAACAGTTAGGACACAAATACTTTCGAGCTTCTGGCCCTCTGATTTTTATCTGTCCCTGCGCAATCCAACAATATTAGCTTCTCCCTGTTATTATGACACACTGAGGTCTACAATGAGATGCAGCAGTAGCATGTCAATGCGGTTCACAAGACAAAAGAAGTGGTGTTTTTTAGAAGGTATGACAGGACTTAGCATCTGAATACAAGGAGAGAAGGAGTGAAAGCAGAGAAACAGGAAGACAGAAATAAGAGCCAAAGCAGAGAAAGTAGGAAGGCAGTTAGGTATCCACACCTGTAACTGAAGAAATTTAGATGGTATCAGGCTACCCCAGATGTTTCAAAGACCATGAAGGCACAAGGAGAGAGGACAGTTGGAGTGAAAGTGCAAGAAGGTAATATCAAAGGATAGATTAATCCGTAAAGACTGAAAAAGGCATCCAGAAGCAGAGGTTAGGGTACTAGCCAGGCAAGATAAAGGATCCAAAAAAAAAGAAAAAAAAAGCAAAATTTATCAGCTGGGGGCCAAAAGCTGCTAATATGCATGGAGAAATGTGAAGGCATCAAGAAGTTGGTAGTTAGCTGGCTCATCCCTGTCTGTACCAAGCTCTTGCAATCCAGGGGAGGGTTTCTTGGGCAGGAGCAGGGATGACCATCCTAGTTACTAGTGAATGATGGATACCTTATTGCTTTTCAAAGTTGCTAATGAGGATGGTGGTACTTTTTCTGGGGAAGGGTGAGATGGGGAAATACAAAGATCATGCAACCTGATCTGGAAAAACATTGGAGTGAGCTATGTGCAAGGGTCAACATGTGGAGCTGCTGTCCTCCCACTCTCAACTGACCCTGACCTACATGGAGACAGAATGGATCAGTGCTGGGGAAATGCCATAGACAGATTAGGAAAAAAAAAGATAAAAGGTCAATGCTGGATTGAGGTAACCTTATATTATCTGTTGAGACTGATGGTTTAAAGTATTGACAAAGTCACTATTTTAGGCTTTTTCTCACTAGTGGGTTTTTCCGTGTTTAATAGACCAAGGATCTGCTAACAAGCAAAGGAAAAGTAGGACACTTCCTGCACCAGATATGCTAATTCAATTACGTAGCTTCTCTAAAACTAACAGAAGTTTAGTCTTGTGTTTCCATTTTCTCCAGATGCTGTTTGGTTGCTACAAGAGGGAAGCCCCAGCTGCAGAACCCCGAGCAACAGTGCTCAGTTTCACCTGCATAACTCATTCTGCTCTAGTAATGATCTGAGGTAGTTTCATTTGCAGAAGGACAAAACCAGTCAAATCACGCATTTGCATTATTTAAGTAGTTGCTCAACCTATGAAAAAAGATCACTCCGACTTCCTTCCTGAGGGAAGGAAGCAATCCTCTTCACAAACACAAGCATAAGGAGAAAAAACCTTCACCAGAGCCCTCAAAGCCACACTGTACGGATGAAAACAAACGCTCCTCCAGTTTGCATTTACATCATATCCTGGGAGAATCTGTCAAAGGGCTAGCTGCACTTTTATACTTCTTTTCCAGTACGGTTTCCTCTGAGGAACACTGTATGTGAGGGAAGACCAGGAGTCTCAGCTAATAATCAGAGTGAATCATTTCTGTTTGTGGGAGTGGTGAGCTTTTACAGCATCAAGGGAAGCACATGGCTCCTGGCAAGTCCACTCCAGAGAACAACACCCATCCTTGAAAAGGACAGGCACAGACTTGAGCTCTTCAGGAGTGATCTTACAGGGACCATAGCCCAGCCCTGTGGATGTTAGCTAGATCTATTCTATAATGAACATTAAAAAAATGTAAGCTGGGTTTTCCACCCCCAACTGTGTGCAGACAATAATGAATAAGAGCACTAATTGAAATACCTCAGCACAAACAACTGATAATCAGTTCACTAATAATGAATAAGAGCACTAATTGAAATACCTCAGCGCAAACAACCGATAATCAGTTTACCAAAGGTTGTGAGAACGGCTTATCACAGGTGTTTTCAAGCAAAATACAAAGGCTTTTGAGCTGTTTTCAGAAGCCACCACAGACACTGTAAGTCCTTTCGCTGTGTGTCACCACCGCTGTACTTTCAGGGGCTATACCAGCACCCATTAGACTCCCACATCACAAAGCAAGACCCAGATTTTACCCAGTAGTTTATGGAACTTATGCATTTACACTAATTTCACTGCTAATCCAATTGTCCAACTAATTTTTAAATATGTGGAGAAATTATGATGCAGAATTATTGTCATAATAATTTTAAGTGAAAAAGTAATATCACAGTGCTGTGCAAGCCTAAATGCTGCTTGTGTGGCTCATAACACATGATACCGTTCAGAGACACCCATACAGATATGTGGTGCTGTAATTAAAACATGGACATTTACAACAGGAATGCTACTGGTGTCCTGACCACAGGAAATGCAACTAGTACTACATGGGTAATGTTCATTAGCTGCAAATAATAAATGACAAGCTATTATTAAAACAAATTAATATTAAAGAGGTTCCTACCTAGATTCTGTATCCACAATAGCTGTTATACTACCACACAAATTCGCAAAAGTCACAATATTCTCCCCTTAGGCAAGTCTGTGCAGGTACTTGGTAGAAGAATCATTAACTTCTAACACAAACTATGGTTTAGGCAGTTTTAATCTTGTCTCCTCCCAGTTCTGCCCTCTGCTAAAGGTCCTAAAATACATGTTTATCCACAGTAGTAAAAAATTAAATAGGTAGAAAATGTGCAAGCATATTCCTCTTTTGAAACCCCTTTACTCTTAAGCTTGTCAAGATTGTAATAGTTCATACCTTCCTGATGTTTATAAATGGGATGTCCCAACTTGAGAGGTGTTCCTGGTTAATGATAGGTAAAATGCATTTTGATTTGAGGTTTAATCTTCATAGTCTGTGGTTAAAGTCCATTCAGCTAAGACCTGCCAGAAGTGGCCAAGGTCTTACACAAAGAGAAACTTTAATGCCTTTGATATATTGAACAAACTGTGTTGAAGAAATACTTGTGCTCAGAAGACTGCTCATATTTGTAGTTCAGTGCACCCCTGGCAAATCTGATGAGAAAGTATATTGAGGCTGTGTGCACTTTGGAGCAGCCCTTTATCTACTTATAGCTCTAAGTTCAAGGAAACCTCAACTGATTTCCTGACTCTGGACTCTGGCTGAGAGTGGTTGTAGTTAAAAGAGATGCCACTCTTAAAACAAGCAAACCATGACTACTATCTGCCTGGACATTACGCCAAATGTGCTATTCCTTCTAATCTGTGTGCCCCTCCCTGCCACCACTGTCTCCAAGCCCATTCTTTGACTCACTGTGGATAATTACAGCCTTCTTAATAAGGCTGACCTTTGGATACTCTTAACGAAATTTGGGCTTCAAGACTATTATCAGCAACACCTTACACTACTCACGGTTTTTCTGACTCTCAGCCAGACAACTTCTTTTAGCTTTCTAGAACAAGAGACACCATCAAGATAATAGTAGTTATCCAAAGCTGTTTGTCAGGGGGGACTTAAACTGCAAGTAGTAGTAAAATTATAACTTAAGAATGCATTAGGAATCCAGATCACAAATCCAGTCTTGCAAACTCAAAACCACCTCCCTGCCTTGAGAACATTCCCACTCACTTCTCAGTCTACTGCAAAAAGTTTGACTTCTCGTGGATAGGATCCTTCTTTTTTTTTTCTCATAATGATCCATTATACTCTATTTTGAGGGTTATTTACCTTTAAAATCTCACCCTTTCTATTTGATACTTAAGACTCGATATTGATTGTAAATGAAGAGAACATGGGCTTTCAACCTGTTTTATTATGTAAACAAGATATCAATGGTTAATCATTTATTGAAAAATAGGTTCTCTTGTTTCTGCAGCACATCCTCGGAGCCCATTCCAGTGCTCTGTCACCCTCACTGGGAATTTCTTTCTCATATTTATGTGGAACCTCCTATGTTCCAACTTACACCTATTGCCCCTTGTCCTATCATAAGATGACACTGAGCAGAGCCTGGCTCCATCCTCCTGACACTCACCCTTTACATATTTATAAACATTAATGAAGTCACTCCTCAGTCTCCTTTTTTCCAAGATCAAGAGACCCAGCTCCCTCAGCCTTTCCTCATCAGGGAGATATTCCACTCCCTTCATCATCTTGGTGGCTTTGCGCTGGACTCTCTCCAGCAGTTCTTGAACTGAGGGGCCCACATCTGGACACAAGACTCCAGACATGGTCTCACCAGGGCAGAATAGAGGGGTATTTCGTCAAAGCACATAGATAAAAGTTAATGCAATACTCTACACGCAATCACACTAATGCCATATCTTGATATATTAACTATTCTTTATCTCTGCCCTTGTCTAATGTTGTAAGATTACAGTGACCTTTTAAGGGCATCCTTAAAAGGGCAGTTCATAGTTACCTACTATTAACAGTCATACTCAGGGTCTTCTCGGAGTACCTATACTGGAGCAGAAATTGCTTTGAATCGGCCATCAACTCTCAATTTAGCATTGTATTCCATTCCTATTTTGCCACTCTCAGGTTCCTTCTTATTTTTCTCTTTATTATACCCACAGTCACCTTTATGTAACCATTCCATCCAAATTTGTGCCATTACTGTGAAGTAAAGTGAAGGTAGAAAGTCATACACAGCATGTCTAGAAATCTAATAACGGTAATTGAAACTAAAGAGGGAGGTACACAGATACACAGATCATTAGGGGTTGGAAGGGACTTCCAGGGGTCATTGAGTTCAACCCCCCCTCCTTAAGCAGGATCATAGAACCTAGGGCAGGTCACATAGGAACACATTCAGATGGGTCTGGAAAGTCTCCAGAGAAGGAGACTCCACAACCTCCCTGGGCAGGCTGTTTCAGTGCTCTGTCACCCTTACAGTAAAGATGTTCTTCCTCATGTAGAGGTGGAGTTTCCTGTGCTCCCAATTACGCCCATTGCTCCTTGTCCTATCACAGGATAGAAGTGAAAAGATATTGCCTCTTTCTTCTTGATACCTAGCCCTTGTGTATTTATACACAGTGATTAAATCCCCTCATAGTCTTCTCTCCAGACTAAAAAGTCCCAGATCTTTCAGTCTTTCCTCATAAGAGAGGTTCTCCATTTCCCTAATCATCCTCGTGGCCCTCCTTTGGACTGGTGCCTATCTGAGAAGTATAAAATTGATGGGTCTTAACTCCTGGCTTCATCGAAGTTTGGGATGCCGTCCAAGAGAAAGCAATCATAGAGAAAAACTTAACATGACAGCATAATTTAGACTGGAAGGAAACTCCGGTGTTTCTGGTCCAATTGTCTGCACTAAACGCAAGACTAACTTAAAAGTGTTTTGGTGTTGCTCAGGTCTCATCAAGGTGAATTTGGAGGGGACTCTCCCAGAAAGGGGGTTCCACAGCTTCTCATAGCACCTGGTCCAGTGTTGGCTTCTCTCACAGTTAATATCCTGCATACATAGAAGTACATGTATCTGTCATTGAGGTATGTTTTGCTGTAAATTGTGTCTATTGCCTTGCATCTTTTTTGCTGTGTATCACCTGTGCTCAGGGGAGAAAGCCCAGTGCTGTCTTTTGTATAAGCACCCATTACCTAGCTGAAGTCAACAAGATCCATCATTTACTCAGCTTGATTCAGTTTATCAATGTCTGTCTTGTTCTGGGGAGCCTCAGTCTAGACATAGCTTTCCAAATACAGCCTGACAACTACTGGACAGGGGGAACGAACCACTTTTCCAGATATTCTGGTCTTTAAAACAGTAGCCTAATATGCCATTAGCCCTGTAGGCTCAACATTATACTACCATTTAATGTTTAATTCACCATCCAACAGGACCCAAAGCAGTTTTCTGTCTAACTGACACATAGTTTGTGGCCAGATTAATTCTGTCCCAGGTGCAGGGCTACCTGAACGTTATGAGTTGCTGTCATCCCATATCTCAAGCCTTACCAAGATTTCTCTGACATTCTGCCCTCTAGCACATGGACTGTTCCTTTCCTCAGTTTGGTGTCATTCGTGGGGTTGCTAATAGAACTTACAGACCTATTCTCAAAACCACAACAGAGGTTGTTGATCATTAACAGCTCCAGCACCGACCATTGAGGAACACCATTAGCAACTTGCTATCACCTGCTGGGTGATATCACCTGCAGATCTTCTAAATCTTTTAGATCTCTACCCACCCTACAGTGGGTAGGTCACATATCATCTCTGTCTACCAGTATAATAATAGAGACAGTAAGCAACATGTACTGCTCTGCCCTTGTCTGCCAGACCAGTCAAACCATTGTAGAAGGCAACCAGCTTGGTCAAGCCTTGATTTGCACTTGATAAATACATGCTGGATGTTCCCAATCACCAGACCACAGTGAGCCTAAAAATGTCTTCAAGGATTCCACAGTTTTCCATAAACCCAACACCACTGGTCCCTGCAAAGTCTTTGAAAGAGTCAAGCATATCCTTGCAGTCAGATGATCGTGTGCTTAGCATTAATTATGCATGAGGTCAAAATTCATGGTCCTACAAAAGGTGTAGGCCTCTTCTCAGAGGTGGGAATTCTTGTTGTGGCATAAAGCATCCACCACCCACTTCCTATAGGTTTCTTATAGCGTGGTTGATATCTTCTAGCCACAAGACAGGCATTGTGGCCCCTGTCTATTGCTCTTTCTTACTGGATGGTGTACCACATGGCTAGTCCATGTGGTTACTGAAGTCCCACCAAGGGTACACACACATTTCATGTCCTCACAGTTCTTCAAAGATGTCTCACAAGCTTCACTCTTATGCTCTGACTATGTCAAAAAAAGGCATCCCCTCTTGTTTTACAATGGTTTTTGAAGAAGCCTTGCGTTCCCAAGGTTTCATCTTCAGGTTCTCTGCAGATGTAGTAAGAGACCTAACCAAGGGTAGGCCTTTTGATCCTAAAAAGGCATGGAGAAGGCATGGAGCTAACTGCACTTTGAAAGTAGTAGGACATGTAAAAGAAGCACCATGTAGTTTTTCATACAGAAGAAGGGAAAACAGCATTCCTTTGCTTCCCTCATTCTAACAGATGAATACACAGAGGTTTATCCCCATTTCTCTTCTAGTCCTATGTATATGCCATTATTTTCTAATTTTATGAGAATTAAAATATCTTTTATACTTTGCTCTCTGTATGGATGAGAAGAATCTTTGTACATTCAGACTGCTGTTGTCCAGGCTACCTGTGGAAGCAATCGTATTTCAAGCAGACTTCTTGGACCAAGAAGTGCTGACCAAAAGTACCAGAAAGGAAAACAGGGAACTACTGAATAAAACCAAAGACAACAATCTCAAACCTGAAAATAGGACATAGCTTATCTTTTCTTCATCCAAACGCTCCCATACCACTACAAATTATACTCATGGGGGGAAAAACATTATGATAGGAAAAGATACTCTTAAAAAAACTACTGAGATGGCAGTACTTGCTAGTTACTCCCCATAATAAAAGCAATCATTACAAATGCCACACTAAGAATCACCTTTATCACAGCAGCTAGTTGCAGACTCCTCCAGGCAGAGGATGGCAGCAGAATCCCACTAGAAGTGGCTGCCAAGCAAAATTCATAAAGGGTGAGTCGGCAGTAGCAGGGAGCAGTCAGCCAGGCAGAGGCCAAATGCAGCAGTTTCGATTAGAGCCCTTTTTATTCTCGGGACAGTAATCCCTAAATAAAGAAAATCAATGCCATTTAAAATTTAACTCTTAGCTAACAAGCTTAGTAAAAGGGATGGGGCACAGCCAAGCAAATGTTAAGCTACTACAGGAATCCTGCAGACGTGAAAACCCTTTAAAATAATGGAAAAAATTTCTTGGTGCTTCTGTTTCAGTGCTTCTAGTTGTAGGGTCTTGCTGTAGAGCTAACAAGAGTGCTGACAAGCTGATTTGGTGTCACCATCTTACCTAATGCCTGGGATTTGCTTGTTCCTTCCACTGATCACTAGAGAATTCTCTTTCCTGAGAATTCCTTGATTTGCATCATGTATCTGTACTAAAAGTAGACTGGAATGCATTTTTGAATGATACTTCTAATTTTTCTATTTAAAATACCAAGGGTGGTCTCTTATGCTGATTGGAAAGTTGCTTTTTGCATTCAGTCTTAATCGGCAACTTCATTTGGAGCAGTAGTTTTAGACACAGAATTGAAGACGTGCAAGTTGTTGGCACGTGAGAGTACTCAGACCCTTGTAGGAGTTAGTCCAAATGTGCTCTACATCACACCATAACAGCAACAAAACCCACACACACTCCAGTGACATCCCCAAGGCAACCCTCCTATTACATTTGCATAGTGTGGGCTATTATCCTAGATATAATGACTGAAAAATATACAATTCAAAATATAACTCAAAGGAATGGATACCCGGCATTATGTACAACACCAATTCACAAAGTCATTTGTCCATCTTGTTACTCTAGAGGAGGTCTTTTACAAGAGCCATCTAACCTTGATTTATGTAGTACTCATAGCAAAAAACTCCCAGACAATTGTTCTAGTAAAGCAGAACCAGGAGACAAAATAGGTGGTGAGCAGCAGAACCCCAGCAACACTTCCCATGCCACCTACACTTACCTTTTTTTCCATACTGTCTAGCCCTAATCTCTCTTGCTGTTGGTCATCCTTGTAGTCTTACACATAACTCATACGCTCTTTCTGTCTCTGGGGGTGAGGGGGATGGGTTTTTTTTTTTGTGACCTGGGACTTTCTAAGGTGGGCTTTATTTTATTTAAAAACATTAAATAACTGTTTCCTACATCAATCTTACCCATTATTTTGAGAACATCAAGGAGGCAACCTACCATTAGTCAGCCTATGTTTGCATGTTAAGCTTCTTATCAACCAACATTCCAAAGTCCTTCTTCTCAGGACTGCTCTTAATGCATTCACAACCCAGCATGGATTTGTGCTTGGGATTGCCTCAGTCCAGATGTAGGACCTTACATATTGAATCTCATGCAGTTTGCATAGGTCCAGTTCTCAAGCCTGTCTAGGTCAATCTGGACAGCCTCCCTTTCCTCCAGCCTGTCAATCAACTTACAGAGCTGGGTGCCATTGGCAAATTTGCTGAGGGGGCACTCAGTGCCACTGTTCCTGTCACCGACAAAGATGCTAAACACCACTGAACCCAAAACAGACCCCTGAGGAACACCACTTGTAACCGATCTCCCATTGCACATTGATCACAATTCTTAGAGTGCGACCAGCCAGCCAATTCCTTACCTACTGAATGGTCCATCTGTCAAATCCATGTCGCTCTATTTTATACATAGGATTTTATAAATAAATTTTTAAATAATTTTTTAGATATAAGGATCTCATGTAAGACAGTGTCAAATGTCCTGCCTAAGTCCAGAGAGGTGACATTAGCTCCTCTACCCTTATCCACCAATACTGTAACCCTGAAGGGGCCAAAGATTTCTGTCCTGAAATCCAGGGTAGCAAACTTGCTGGGCGCTCTCCTTCCTACCCTAAGGACCATGAACTTCACGATCCCATGATCACTGCAACCAAGGCTGTCTTTGAGTTTCACATTACCCAGCAGCCTCTTCTCATTGATAATGACAATGTCCAGCACAGCACCTTTCCTCATTGGCTCCTCTACCACTTGGAGGACAAAGTTATCATCAATGCACTCCAGGAATGTTCTGGATTGCTTACATCCCACTCTACTGTCTATCCAGGAGATGCCGGTGTGCTTGAAGTCCCCCATGAGGACCAGGGCTTGTGAACATGGGGCCACTCCTATCTGTCTATAAAAGGCCTCATCCACTTGGTCTTCCTGGTTGGGTGGCCTATAGAAGACCCCTACTGTGTCAACTGCCCCATAAGTTCTGAGCTGTTTCCTCATCCATCCTTAGGAGGAACTGCATAAACTACAGCTGGTCATCAACACTGAGGGCAACATCCCTTCCTCATCTACTCTGTCTGTCCTTCCTATAGAGAGGGCTTATACCTCTCCTAAAGAGCTTAGACACTACCGTGTCTCTCTGATGCCAATGCAGTCATAGCCCTGTATGCACATGCACATCTCTAACTCTTATTTATTGCCCATGCTGCATGCATTGGCACAGAGGCATTTGAGCTGGGTTTTCAGTCAGGTGTTTGGAATTCCCTTGTGGTATTTCTCCTGCACTTCCCTGTCTGTTCTTTTGACTTCACAAGCCCTTTGTTCCTCTCTATAGGCCTCATGAACAGAGGTCCCAAATTTCCTCTGCTTATTCCCCATCTTGTGTGCTCCTGCACTGATGCAGTTCAGCATGTTGGGAGAGCATCAACTACAGATCAAATGTGTTATTCCCACAGTCTACTAACCTCATCTTTTTGCCTCCTACACTTGTGAGAATTCCCTCTGCCATGATTAGAAATGATGTGCCTACAAGGAACACATGTAATCTGAGTGTTGCATTTTTTGATGGGAGGTGGAAGAGAAAATGTGCACTGTCTCATGTGCAAGGAGTGGGCTATGAAAGGAAAGCCCATGCTTTAAAAGAATTATTCATTAATAAAAATTAATTGGAATGCCAATCTTTGTGATTCACCCTGCCCATCATGCTTCAGTTAGCCCCATACTCTCAAACATTTTAATTACTTTCATTCTGTTTTTTTTAGTTTAGCATCCTGTTATCACTGGAAAAGTGAACAGTCACCATTCCCCAGTACCTCATTTTCTGCAGCCTCTGACACTTTACTGGGAGGCTGAACTGTTGGGACAGGGCACCAGGTCTCACATATTCCAGACCACTGTCTAAACACTTGCATGTCTAAACATGGCAAATGGTGGGTGGCACTGGTCTTTCCTTTGATAATTGCAATGTTTCAAGTGATGGTTTTAAATCCTTACCTTCTGTAGATATTTGGTGCTTAAGCAACATTCTTCTTCTTGGTATTCCAATTGCATGTAGTATGTAGTGCCCTAATACCACACTGTAAATATTGATTATTGATAAAGCTCATTAAATCCCATCCCATTCTTTTACTTCTGCCCCTCCTCATGCATCCCACAGGAGAGGTTCCACTGTGACCTGCAAGCTCAGGGAGGCAGCAGGGTACCTGTAGTCACCACTGAGACACAAGTGATATGATATGAGAGGGTTTGGCAATCTTATGTTTAAGGGTGAAGCATACCTTTCACCATGTGCCCTAAAATGCCAGTTGCTTCAAGAAATATAATTTATAATGGTGTTGTCACAAAGTTTTTCGGTGCAAGCATTCTTGAGATTTCATCCCATGTTAAACAGCTCTCCATTGTACTCCCCATCCCACACCTTGTTAATACCAAATACTGTTAAACTGCAAAAATTATATATGAAGGTATATTATGAAACACATCTCAGTTTCAGCTAACAAATACAATACATTGAAAGGATAAACCCCAAATCACCTGGTCTTTGAATTAGTTTTATTGTTCCCAAGCTGTCTTGGCAATAGCTTTTGAAAAAATTAAGTCATACGTGTCTTGTATCATGGTGTTATTACATTGCATAAAACGCATGGGATTATTCAGTACACCGACTACTAGCAAGTAGCAAGAATCTGCTGGAAACCTAAAAAAAAAGCTTCATTTTTATTCCAATGTCCTTTGGATAATAGTCTTGCGATCTTTTTAACTGCCGTGACAATTTTTATTGCTGTCATTGATGCACTCTAATAGAGCTACTTGAAAAAGAATCCCTAACCACAACAGTTGACGCCCTAAGTGCTATGGGTTTAATTCTCAAGATGCCTAGAGCCTGGAGCTGATTTTTCCTTCCAGGAAACCACCTTCCTTCTTCTCTGTGCCACACTGGTTGTAAGGGCAACCTAGGTGCAGCACATCCCTGCTCTTTGAAGGTTGCCAAGTGACCTTCTACGCTCCGGCTCCACTCAGACTGGTACCACAGCAGAGAGCTGCTTCACAGCCTCCCTTCTACCCCTCATACACAGAAGGAATCTGAGAGGCTCTAACTGCTGTCTCAGCTTGATGAGGGGCAGCCATAAAATGGGATTCTCAGTGAGGGAAAAATCTGCATCACTCCAGCCATAACAAATCCCCTCACCTGAGTGGCGCTGACTCGGCAGTTCAAATGGTAAGCAGTGTTTTCAAAGCTGAGCATGTGTTAAAATGGTTGTCTTTGCTTTTGGTGTTTACAGTGAAAATTACATGAAGGTGAGTGTTTTCAGGATGGATACTGAGATACTGCTTCATTGATGATGAATTTTTGCCTGGAACACCACTCCCTGGGCAGAGTTATAGCGGAGATCTTGTTCTTCCTAAAGTCTAGTCTCCTTTTCTGGCCAGTAAGTTGTCTGAATTAAGCAGTCACTATTGACAAAATTATCTTTCCTGCTTTGTGTCCCACAGGTGCCTCTCTCCCCGTTGGCTGAGAGGGTCTCATCTTGTGAAGACCTTTTCCGGAGAACCCAAAGGACAGCAACACTGAAGAAAATGGACACCGTGCCCAACACCAAAGTCAGCCCCAGGTACACATACCTGAGAGAGAAATTATTGATCAGAACCTATTTCAAAGTTAACATACAACTAGAAGGCAGGTAGGACACACATGGATATTTGCATGAGGCAAGGCTGAGTAAGAAAGCTCTTTAAGCAAGGTGATGACCCTGGAAATGAAAGTTTGTCAGCTCATCCAAGTCAGGTATTGTGTTGCTTGTGGCCAAGAAAGCACCTGAGGCATTGACTGACCTCCTCTATGCCAAAGCGCTTCAGTGAGATTAACACTAATATTTCTAGGGTAGTTAATATACTTTTGGTTAGTTGATGTTTAGCAGTACCAGTGATACCGTTAGATGGCATTTTTGCTTTGCGGGCACAATGACAGTAACAACAGCAGCAGCAACAATAACATAATTATGGTTCATTATTAATGAGTCCCAAATGAGCTTCTGTTCTTTTTGTCAAATTTTCAAAACAAGATGTATCCCTCTTCTCTTTTTCTTCCTGAGGGTGGGGGGAAAGGCAAACTATTTTCTCATTTTTCTTTTACCATTGTCATTCAATTCTCCTTTTCATTGACTCAGTTCAGATAATTACTTTCCTCTAGCAATGAAGCTGTGAATACAACACTGTGCTTAAGCCTCTAGATAAGCCAAGCATGCCTTGTGGCATCCTTCCCTTCCTTTTTGTGGTCCAGCTCCAACATGGAGCTGTGATGAGTTTAACAGCCCTTTTTTCTTATTTAGCTACTTGCTTACTTAAAATCACACATGCACTGTCCTAGCAGAATTGTTTAAAAGGGGTGAAGTTTTTGCATAACATTGAGGTTTTAGTTGAACGTTTTTGGAGGTGAAAACTCAAGTGACTGATATATTCCCAGCTGATACCAAAATAAGGTGATTCCCCCTCCTCACTCCCCTCCCCCCCATAAAAGAAGAAACTCAACAAAAGGAAAATGCTAAAACTTGAGCGTTGCTGTTAATATTGCTAGTCAGACTCTTTCATTTGGCATTAAACCTTTCACTCAAATTTTCTTCCACCTGTGCCAAGTTTAGATAAACTTAGAGAATAGAATTTAAAGGATGAATGGAGAAGAACTGTTACCTGAGTGCACTGGAGTCATAGAGTCTGCACGCTCCTCTTCCCCCACATCTTTTGCTTCCCCATTTCAGGCAAGTGGTATCTATGGCCACTCCAAAGTACACTGGGGCAGGAATTCCCGCTGGGTATAATTAACAAATAAATAGATGCAAGAAGGTTACTTTCTAAAGTGATCAGTTTTGATCTAGAGACTGGTTCATGTTGAATATTAAATAAAACATTCAAAGAGCAACGACACTTCCACACTGTTTGCTGGTTTGAGAAGCTGTGCCTTGTGTTGCCACACACGCACCCTTTCCTCCCTGTAGGGAGTCAGGGTGGGGAGGAAACACAGCTGAACATCAAAAAGCCTGTGGATGTTGGTGGAAGGAATGCTGGCCACAGCTTGGTTTCCTCACCCTGCAGGATCCCTCTGGGAAAAGAAAAAGGAGCTTTTTCTCCCTTCTCGAGAGCCTGTTTAGCTGAGGGTGCGGGGGTGAGAAGGGAGACAGCAGGTCTGGGAGCCTGCAGTGGGGCTACAAGCACCCTGCAAGTACCTGAGGTTCTGCTGCAGATAGAGCAGACCTACTGCAGTGCTTGTGCATGACAGAAAGGAAAGACTTGTCGCCATGTGCTACTGGGCTCTGTCATCATGGACACTTTCAAGCCTGGGGCGCCACTCATGGTTGCTGAAGAAGAAAGTAAACCTGGAGGAAAAAGTCTTGCCCTGCAAATAGGTGAGAAAGCAGCCAATGGCTTGTTTTAATATCATTTCATTTGCTTCATCTAGCTCACATAAGCACTCTCTATTTAAATGAGTGACATGCTTCTTGACAGTTATTGCCTTTTCTATTGAGACCTAGAGTATTTTTGAGTTCCCAGTTCACTGGTTTCTCATAGTACCTTTGTGGTGAACTCAGGCTCCCCTATATTCAAATTAACTCCTGTAAAAACTAATGAAAACACGTCTGAAAAATGGTCACAAACTCCAGGCTATAGCTGCTTTGTTATCCTGATTGTTACAGAATCACAGGAATACTGAGGCTGGAAGAGACCTCTGAGATCACCAAGCCCAGCCCATGACCTAGCACCACCTCGTCCAGACCAGGGCACTAAAGGCCACATTCAGTCTGCCCTTAAACACCTTCAGGGACAGGGACTCCATCATCACCCTGGGCAGTCCATTCCAGTATCCAATCACCCTTTCCATGAGGAAGGGTTTCCTAACATCCAACCTAACCCTCCCCTGGTACAGCTTCAAGACCTACCCTCTAGTCCAGTTGCTAGTTGCCTGGGAGAAGAACACAACCCCCACCTGGGAGGGGTCATGATCCTCCCCAAACTCCCTTGAGGGAGTTATAGAGAGGCACAAGATCCCTCTCTGAGTTTTCTTGTCTCCAGGCTAAACCCTTCCAGCTCCCTCTGCCTCTGCTCATCAGACTTTCCCTCCAGTCCTTTCCCTGGCCTCATTGCTCCTCTGGACCTGCTCCAGCCCCTCAATCTCTTTCTTCAAGTGAAGGGTCCAGAACAGCCCCCAGTACTCAACAGGACACCTCACCAGTGCCCAGTACAGGGGCAGAACGACATCCCTAGTCCTGCTGGCCACACTATTGCTGATACAAGCCAGGATGCCATTGGCCTTTTATGCCACCTAGGCACTCTTCTGGCTCCTGTTCAGCTGGTTGTCAACCAGCTGTTGAACGAGTAGAGACAAGAAGCAATTTTCCTGTTAGCATTGTAGTCCAAAGGACCATTTGTCACGTCTATATATTAGCCATGTAAATTTTTATTACATCTAAGACACAAAACTCTTTCCTTTTTCCAACCCTTCTCCTTGCTGTTTGAATTTTTTTAAACATGTAATACTAACTTGTCCATTACACATCATTCTGTCCAACAACTAAACTGGATTCTAATATAAATGGCTAATGAGTACGTTAAATAGACCCAAGAGTACAACTGGACTTACCAAGTACTCTTATTGCCAGGGTATAGATACCAAGTGCAAAGGATTTCAAGTGTGGTTTAATGCATCTAAAAATAATTAAAAAATGGTGTTAAATAAACATAAAGGATTTAAACACAAATAGTGACCAAGAGCAAGAAACAAACTTTGACTTGTTCCTCCTCACTGGCACAGACTTGAATAGAATTGCAGAAATACGTAAATAAAATGATAAAATCAGAAGACTATCGAGGAATTCTGAACGTCTACACTCAATATAGCATTTTAAGAAAGTGGTGCATTTTCAGGTAATAATCAGGTAAAACTGGTTTTTTTCAGATAAAAACTATTTTTTGCAGATAACAGGAGTTTCTAGCACAGGACAAGAAAATTGGTTGTTGAGATCACGCATCGTTGTACAGTCTTATTCAGTTAAACACACTCTGAAACTGTGAATCATGACCCAGGCTAGTATAAGATATCTAGACACTCAGTTTTCTCTGTACTGGATCGAGGATCGGGATCGCACCTTCTGTAAAGGTAAATACTCCAAGCCATTGCCTGACAGAACAGATCATTTGTTTTTGGAATTTTCCAAGCTTGCAGCAGCAGGCCAGCACAGGCATCGTTCCTGGCTGCAGATCAGCCTTGCTCCAGTCTTGCTCCTGGCTCTTCTAGGAGAGTGGAAGTTGTGGGTAGGAGCACAGTTGCCCTTCACATCCCTGTCAGCAGTCACTCAAACTAGTAGAACTCATCTGCTAATCTCACCAGCTTCTTTACTGTGCTGTTTCTCCCAGCGTGTACCAGACCGCCTATTACAGTGCTGAATCCAGCCCGATCCAGCTTTAATTTTAGCATGCAAGTAGTCACAGTCACACAACTAAACTGGGACATGCTTGATATGTGAGGTAAATTGTGTAACATGATAACTGATAAAACTTCCTGCTGTCGCAGTCATTCCATTCAATCGAGAACATTTCACTAGAAAAGAAAAATTAATGCCTGGAAATGCAGTTGTCAAAACGGACAGGCAGAGCACTTGGGAGATCCTGTCTCTTGTGCTCTGAACTAGGATAGACTCACTTCTGCAGAAATTCATGTAATTGGGAATACGTTTTAAAAAAACATAAAGACACTGCAGAACTAGCTCTTTTGTCCTCCACAAGTGATGTTGTTTCAAAATGCAGATGCCAGAATCGCATGAAGAACTTGTATTATAAGTGATATTTGGCTTATCTTCCACTTAATTTAGTGAAGGTGGAAAATGATGTGAATGTCATAGACGGAAAACAACACTGAAGTACCACAGTAAGAAAAATAATTACGGGTATGGCATTTTGTAATCTGGGCTTTTTATTTTCTAATGCCCTGATTATGAATTGCAGTCATACAGCCTGTTATGTTGTGGCTGACACAGACACTGCCACCTCTGAAGGCATAAAAATGATACGAGTTTGAGCTGGAAAAACAACATTTTGTCTTCCTGTTGGATACGTGCTGCACAAGCAAATAGTCTAGAAGTCCTTTGAATTAAATGCACAAATACATAGACATACACATATCATTAGGGATTGGAAAGGATCTCCAGAGGTTATTGAGTTGAACCTCCCTGCTCAAGCAGGATCATAGAACCTAGAGCAGGTCACACAGGAACATATCCAAAAGATTCTGGAAAGTCTGCAGAGAAGGAGACTCCACAACTTCCCTGGGCAGCCCATTCCAGTGTCCTGTCACCCTTACAGTAAAGAAGCTCTTCCTCATGTTGAGGTGCAACTTCTTGTGCTCCAGCTTACACCCATTGCCCCTTGTGTTATCACAGGGCACAAGTGAGACGAGATAATCTCTTTCTTCTTGGCACGCAGTATTTGTCCACAGTGATTAACTCTGTGCAACGGCACAGAAAGCGCAAAGTGGAAAATAAAACCAATGACTGGATGTTCAATACATGGTCCATAAGATTTGCATCTTGCAAAAAATGCAGATGGTAAAAAAAAGATCGTTCTAACGTTTGTATTCTCTTTGCACAGAAGCGTGAGGTCTTTGCGATGCTGAGTGAAAGCCAAAGCTCTCAGGGAGATCTGAGACTTCCTTCTCGCTGCCTAATCAGCTGCTATTAATAGTCTGTGCTTGGACAACAGCCGTCTGAATTGCAGGGGTTTTTCTCAAAAATTTCAGGGCTTTCCCAAGCTCCTTGGCAGTTGCAATAGTCTAACTAAAAAGACGTGTCAGCAAGTGCCTCAGTCACTGGCTGTAAGAGTATTTCAACGATTTCAGTCATGTAGCCCTTGAAGTAAATGTCACCAAATCTTACAAGCTTTTAGGGATTTAGCTGGTTTTGTTCTCTGCGGCAGATACAACGGTATTTACTCCTCTGAAAACATCAGCTTGCTTAAATATTAGGATCTTATCCCAGCTGACTGAATACTGAGTAATTTTAAAACCAAAGCTGGAAAAAACACTTCATGAAGTCTGCAACTTGACCTTAGGACTATTTTGTTTTCAAAACAGCATTTATTTTCTTTCTGGAAACAGCAACGTGCTTCTGGTTCAGAGACATTTTCACGGAAAGTCAGTCAGTGCAAGATTTCAGAAAAGCAAACGTGACCTTAACTTGGAATTGTGCCCGCAGGTCGTTTGAGGAGAAGTAAACGAAACAACAACAACAAAAAAAGGACTGAACTGTCTGACACTTTTTATTCACCTGTGCATTGGAATCAGATGCCTTCAATCAATCCAGTGAAAAAAACTTGCAGCTTCTCAGTTCAGACTAAATGGCTCTCAAAGCTAAATGTTTTTCAGCAGAAATAAAAATACTGAGTCCGAACCAAAAGCAATTTTGCTGATTTCATATCACAAAATGTTTTGGCGTTGTTGAAAACCTCTCTAATCTTTTCTAAATAAATCTGTTAAGCATTAAAGAGCAAGTTCTCAGGATTGAGAAGTGCAAGCAACTCTACGTGAGTTAAGCTAACAGGTGTTCGACTATGAGTGTCTCCTCCCAGACACTTCTGCAGTGAAGACAAGATGGGAAGCAAGAGATTGAGCATGGCAACGGTGGTTTCAAGCCCGAGTGTGGTACCATATCTGTACATTTCCTACTGTATGAAAGGAGATATCATGTGGAAGGGCAGGGGAAGGAAGCTGCATACCATGTTATACCATCTTCACATTAACAAAACAATCCCGGTGTCAGAAAGGCTGTCTGGTGGAAACTATGAAGGTTTTTCTACAATCTCTCAACTTGCAAATCATCTTCCTCTTAGTGCACAGACATTTTCAGTGGTGCATAAGTGTCAGTAAAAATTGTCTACAATGGATTATAAGATGATTGTTCTTCTTGGATTGAATCGTGGAGAAAGAGAGGGAGCGCCATGTGTTTCTGCAGTACTCAATGGTAATCCTACAAGGTGGATGGGGAATATATGCAGCTTGTATGATTTAAGTAGTATACCTCACTGGCAATGTTTGTGGAGAGCAGTGGAGAAGGATCCTAACCATTTCTGAATGTCTCTGTGTGAATGTTAACGCTGATTCAAGGACTGTGCTGGGCACCACTGATGAAGTCACATTTCTGTATTTAGGTTTTTCCATATGGGCCGTAAGAAGCCAGTTCTAGCACTGATTTTTCCCATGTGATATAAAGGCTCTGGCAAGGATGCAGGGCCTGTTCCAGAAAATTTCATTCAAAAACAAAGAGAATTTTGGGTACGAAAACACAACAATAGTAAAGATTACTTAAACGGTATTTACCATTGTTTTGTTTGAGAAGCAGAATGTACCCATCTGGAAGTACTTTGGGACTAGGAACTGAGACAGAAAGCTTCCCAAAACAGAGCAGAGCAGCGCTTAGAATTCAAAAATTACAAGGAGCTGACAAAAATCCAGATTAATCACTGGAAGTATTAGAGTCCTTTGCACTTTCTAAAAATTAGCTTAAAAGCTTATGCTCAGTGATGGACAAATAGTTCCAGCAGTTAATTATGTGTTGGAACAATCCTTTGGGACAGGCATTTAATAAACCCATGATTATTACGACAGCAAAAAATTTCTAATGCTAAATGTGTCTTTGTTTTGAAGAGAGAAATCGGTGACAAAATAATTACCTGGAATAAGAAAATGGACTAAAGGAGAAGAGTTAAGTCTTTATGAAGGGTTTGTGCTAGATTCCCTCCGCGTAGCTGTGCATCAGTGCCCATAGCAAGTGAGGGAAACCAGCTACCTATAGACACACACATGCACGCACTGGTGCTTGCAGAGTGAATTGCCACGTCTGTGAAGGTCCCTTAACACTGTTATGGTGACGTAAAAGGCAATAAGAGAAGTGGAATTTAGTATTAACAAACAGACCTCCTATATCATGTTTAAAAACCAGAAAGGTATTGCTGGTAGAGATAGAGATAGAGAGCACATTGCTGCTTCACCGGTAGAAACCTCATAGTCATTGTATGATCACAGAATCACAGAGTTATTTAGGCTGGAAAACACCTCTAAGACCATCAAGCCCAGCCTATGACCTAACATCACCACATCAGCCAGACCAGAGCACTAAGGGCCACAGCCAGTCTGTCCTTAAACCCTTCCGGGGAGGAAGAC
>JAOXOE010085878.1:0-26716 GCA_028565055.1 Phoeniculus purpureus
TCTCCTTCTCTGGGGACTTTCAAGGCCTGCCTGGATATGTTCCTCTGTGATCTGTGTTAGATAGTTTTGTCCTGCTCCAGCAGGGGGGTTGGACTTGACAATCTCTTTGGGTCCCTTCCAAACCCTAACATCCTATGATCCTACAATTTAAGTGTTTTTCACTGAGTTTGACCAAAGAGCTGCAGTGTGGTTTAATTTCGTTAATTATTTATTTATTTCTCTACAACATCCTTTCTGACCTTTCATCTACCTTGAAAAAACTTTCTTCTCTTGCATCAAGTTGAAGTTATCTTCTCATGAGATGCTGCCAATCCATGCTTTTTAGGAATAGAAAGAATGAAATCACTAATAAGGGAAGTACTTTAATCACACCTGGCAACACTCAGGTCTTTTCTATGTAAAGCAATCTCAGACAGACTGCTAAGAACACCCCCAAAACCCACCAGCAGTTTACTGTCAGAAACACTGAGCTGCACTGGACAGAGCTGAAAACCAAAAGGAAGATGATTCAATAAGTCACTACTGAAGGAAACAACATGGCAGAGGCCCCTTTTCTAAGGGAGTCAGGGTAGACTGTACTCTGTTCTACTGAATGAGAACAGGTAACAGCTCTCAAAACAGCAAAAAGTAGTAAAAAAGGACAATCTCTGGGAAGATTCTCTCAGGAATCCTGAAGGCATTTCTCTTCTGCTTCTTAAGTTTCTACCTGCATCCAGTTAACAGACAACCATAAAACAAGATCAGTTGTGCAATTTGTTTTTACATTTGACTAAACAATGTCTACAGTAAGACTCCTGGTATTTAATCTGAAAACTGTATTTCTAAACCCGGAGGCTTTTAAGACAGACTACTATCAGTTTGGTTCTTCTCCAGTGAAAGCAATGCACACATCTTTATTTAAGTAATATGATAATGCTACACTCACGTTTCCTTCTGTTTAGACTGGAATAAGGTAATTGGAAAATACACATTTTGGTTCTTTGAATATAAATTCTAGAAAAGAAAAAGTATCTAAAAGGAAAAAGTATCTCCTGAAATAGTGCAAATTGCTTTTCCTTACTGCATTTCTGGGAACAATATCCTTCAGCGAACACTGCACTGCTAAGGGAGGAACAGCCATAAGCTCCGCTTCCATGTGCTGATCAGGCTTCCTTACAAACAAACTGATGTCATCTGTTTCAGTAATCTGCAGAGCAGCAGATTCAGGCCTTTCAGCAGGAACAGATCTGTTGGTCAAGGGGAGCAGAGGCAAAAAAAACCAACCCCAGACTTAAAAATCAAGGACATTCATGTAATAATTGTTGTAATGTCATGAAACAACCACAAAGCCTCAATTAACTGCATTTCTTTTTAAACACTGAAGCCTAACATGTTCTCTTTTGCAATACATTTTGATATTAAGGTTCTCAAGATCCTCACAGCTAGTAACAGCCACGTTAAGATCATCATTTGACTAAAAGAACACCTACATTGAGAGTCCTGGTATTTAAGCCTGAAGTATCTAACAATGACTGCAGACAAAACCCTCCCCTTATAAACATACCCTGATAAAATCAGAACCACACAGCTCCCAGAATCAATCAGGAAGGCTTCCAGCAGTGCTATCTCAGCAACTTTGTATCCTACGGCTTTAAAAGGCTTCTTTGTACTTCCAGTGCTTCGAGGAATTAGTTCTGTGATGATTCCACGGCACCACAATCCAGTTTCCTTATTCTTAATAAAGGCTCGGGCACCTGTACAGGAAGTTGGAAGGGAATTTAAAACATACTGAATTCATACTGGAAATACTAGAACAGCTCTGCATACTGTCTCATAGCTCTCTAATCTCCCCCACAATTTGTACACAAACCCTTAGAACTGTCTCAACAGCCACCGCAGGTTTCCTCATCACAATGTTCCTTTACACAATCTGCAAGGCCAGGAGGTTTGTGTCTTGTACCAGTAAGGAATTCCTGCTACACCTCCTTGTAAAGTGGCAAAAACCCACTCAAGTTGAGGGTTACTGCACCTTTCTTATCAGCTTTCTCAACACCTTGTTTCAGGTGCACTGTCTTTCATTTTCACTAAATGAATGGAAGCCGTTCTGGAAGTAAACTCTGAAAAAGCATCACCTTTCCACTCCAGGAGAAATGCTGTCTGCATGAGAGAAAGGGGATTTACTGAAGTAGTGAAAGACCTGCACCAGTCAGGACAACTGGTACAGTGAACAGCTCTCAGGCAAGAGCTGCCATCTAGCGCTGGGAAACAGAGCTTACAGGCAGGTGTTTCAGCTGCTGCTTCCTCCAAACACTCAAATTGGTTGGGGTCAAGAACTGCCTTTTACTTCTTCTGGTTTACGGGATTACAAGAACAGGCCGATTTACTTAACAGCATGTACAGAGTTCCCCAACAAGCATTAACTTTGTTCCAGAACAAAGAACTGCTTCACTATAGCTGAAGGAAAAAACCAACCCCAAAGAACACAGTGCAGGCTAACAGGATTTTCAGCTATTTCTAAAGAAATTATTAGTTTACCTAGTTCCAAAACATCCAAAGGCAAGAGACAGGAACTCTCAACACAGCAGAACTTCTTCAGTTTCTTCTCCAAAGCCCTCATTTTTGGCTTCTGTGAGAATCTCTGAACGTAGAAGTGGCAGGGATTTATAATGTGGCTCACAAACACCAGTTCAGCTGAACACGGGTAAGAAACAGAACACATTACCATCTCCAAGTGACTCAACAGAAATTATCACACATCATCAGCTTCACGCAGCTGACACATCTGCTCACCCTTGTTTCAGACTACTTCTGACATTTACTTTCTGATTTAGTCCACTCTTCTGAGCTCCTTCCCTCCCACTACCCCACAAAACACAAGGCTCTGACTGCTTACACAGCAGTAGCCTGAAGGTAAATGAGTTTGTGTTCCTTCTAACAGAGAAATAAGAAGCTTCCTGAACAAAATACCAAGACTTACTACTCAGTGATAATGCACTAAGATCCAGGAATGCCCTATAGCTAGGTAAGAGATGATCCTATAAAAACAGCACACTGAGAATCCAAACCCTTCATACAGCAAGTATCGCCCTTGATTTGGGATCCAAAAACACAGGTTTCCCTTTCTGAAGAAACTCAAAAGATGCTGGATGCATCAGAAGGTCTTAGAAATCCAACAACTCAACTCCCATACCACATTAATTTGCACAAACAACAGGTAGCACCATCCACACTCTGTCACCTACCTGACTGATCAGGCCACAGGGAAAATGTCTGCAGCATCCTAGAGCTCTGGCATCTCTGAGCTACCAGAGTGCGGGCAAAGGACAATACAAACCAACCTCATACCTGAAACTCCGGGTTCTTTGATAATGACTGTTTCTGTAAGGCACCAGATCTGACACGTACACACGGGAGAGGTTTATCTCTGAGGCAAAAAAGGGTTCTGGGGCAGGATTTGGCAGGACTTATTTACAGGGCTTTAAGCTACATTTGAAGTGGGGTGGGATAGTAAATGGGTGCACAGCAGTGGACAGAGCTCTGGTCTTAATGAAAATCAGGCAGCCTCTTGCTGTCCTAGGGTGAAATCAGAGTGCTCAGCTCACTCCCTGAAATGCCTGCACACCAATGCACACAGCATGAGGAATAAGCAGGAGGAGTCCTTGTCAGCTTGTCTTCAGTTAGTTTCTTACCCAACACTGTCACCTCTACTCTCCAAGCTTTGTTATTTACACTCAATTGTGAGCAAAGCTCAAGGCACTTCTGAACTCAAGTCTCTATTTCACTAATTCTCAAATGACTGATTTCTACAACTGTCTGTTCACACATAGTTCAGAAGACCATAGAAACTTTAAGAACAAAACCACACTTTAAAACTCAGTATAGGAATCACTGACCTAAGAAAAGGGCCCCACTGCTCATAGCAGGCGCCGCTGTCATGATGTCAAATGCCTGCCAGGAGCTGTGAAACACTGCTAGCACCCAGTTTCTGAAAGTTTTAACCCGAAGGAAACCAGTTCCTGCACCCCAAGCCTGCTCTCAGGTGTCAGCAAATACTTGCTAACTAGGGACAGTTAGGATCATCTGCTTTCTAGTTCATTCCTCATCACAACTAGAACATTAACATATGCATCAACTCTCACTCCTCAAGAGGATGGGTCCCTCCCATCCTCTTGGTGAACAAAACCATTTTCCAGACAGGAAAACCACTAACCAGCTTCGTGTTGAATAGGTGTTTCCATCTTGGAGGGTCTCTTCCTCTGTTCATCAGCTCGAAATGCAGATGAAAGCTCTGTTTATAGGAGATATGTTTAAGGAATGAGGTTGTTTACATGGATACAGCAAAGCTGTGACAGAAATCCCAGCTATCCAACTGGTTCTGCAATGGCAAAATTTGTTTGCTGGGACAGAAAGAGATGCTACATACATATGCAGAGGGCTAGCCACCTGCTGATTCCAACACCACAAAACCAGCACTAACATTCATAGAGTCAACACAAACCCAACTCCCATCATGCTGCAGTTTGAAGGGATTTCAGCCTGACAAGGGATTTGGGAATTCCACTGGGATTCTAGAATAGACTATCTTAGACAGTCTGAATTAACTTCACCTTGACCCCAGCTGTGGGATACCACAGTGACTCCTGTATGCCATCCCTATCCCCTTTAACCTCAACTCTCATCAAGCACAACCAATCATAGCAATCATCTAGGACACTGTGGACATCAAGCACCCTCAAAGGTAAGCATTTTAAGATTATTAACATTAAAGACACTACTTGGGACAGTTGTCTGTTCCCTACTACTATCCTCTACTATGTAACTGGAATATCAATGTTCCAGATTGTTCCTATTGCCTTTAGCCCTATTCCTGAACACCTCAGGACACTAGCTGGGTTGGCTCTGCTAGACTCACTCCAGTGAGACAGCAGCTGTCAGTACTGCAGGGTCCAGAACTGGCCACACTTCTCCAGATTCAGTCTCACAAGAGCCTAAGAGGGCAACGATCATTTCCCGGACCTGTCAGCTACAGCCTCTCACTAATAAAATCCAGGGAAAACGTGACAAGCTGAGGAACCTCCATGTTATTTGCAGTTCATGTATGGTAATGCCTTGAGAGAAGGCAAAGGAAGCCAAACCAGCTTTAAGAAGCTCCAAGAGAGATTGTAATAACTAACAGTCAAAGAGAATCATCCAGGTAATCACACAAACTTAGGACCCCTCTTTGACGGAACCCGGGACAAAGTCTTCACTAAGCTCAGCAAACAAAGAAGCCACAACAGAAGCGCAAGGGAAGAGCAAGTGAGACAGACATCACTGAGTATTTTACAGGTGATCACTACAAACACAGATCATCATACAAACCCTGCTCAACAACGGAGCCTAGAAAGCATCAGGGATTGAGCAGCATACCTTCCGCATCATCTTCAAGTATTTCTTCTACTATAACATCAGGGCTGGAAGATGGTTCTGATGAAAAGATAGTCTGGTGACCTACTACAGGAGGAGCTGCTTGCACTTGAGGACTCATCACTTCTCTACCAACATCATGCTTGTTTCCAGGAGTCTTTATTTTACTGTCTCGCCTAAGTGCTGGAAACACCTTCTCTCCAGATGACCGAGTGTCACAGCCTGGCTCTTCTTCAAGGACAGGAGCATGTTGTCCATTTCCTTCACTGTAGGTGGAAAAACATTTATTTGGAGACAAGTTAATACAATTCCATCCACTTTTACAGAACCACAAGTCAAAGCAGGTGGTTTAGTAAGAACTCAGCAATGCACTACAAAACAAGCACCTAGGAGCTGTCTGAAATCCACTGCTACTTTTTTAATACCAAGACAAGGAAAAAGTAACACAATTTGTGAAAGGTAAACACAAGTGACACAGAAATGGCACATTCTTGGGCACAACTGACCCTGATTCAATTAGCAGAGACCACAAGTACAAACACAAACTAACCGCAAAAATGTGAACACGAGACAGTTCATGTTAAAAGCAAAAGGCACATCAGGTGCCTCTGCACCAACAGATCCTCTGCCTCTGCACCCTGCAGGATTTTCAGCTATTACAAGTCCTCAAGAAGCCTTTTTTGACACCACCAGTGTTAACTGCAAAAGGTCCATCAGCAACATCATTCCATTTAACCAAGGTATTGTCTGTGACACAAGGAAAAATAAAGGGGACTATAAATAACTGCAATTTTAAAAACAAAAAGATCAATGAGGGATAAAATGGTACCTCAGTAAACTCTTAACTTCTTTTGGCTTTTGATGTCATCAGTAAGAAAATGGAAGTGGAAATACTATGCATTTCAGTAGCTGCTGTGGATTTGATTTACACAGAACAGTAACTTCCCTGTGTTGTAATGTGTCCCATGAACATGGAGATGTGGTGCTGAGGAATTTGGCTTCGTGGACCCGGCTGTGTCAGGTTTATTGTTGGACTATGATCATAAAGATTCTTTTCCAACCTAAATTATTCTATCACTGCAACATTCCAGCCAAACCTCAAAATCCCTTAATACTGAGCTATTCCAAAAAACTACAATGATTAAGACCAAGCTCCTCCTTTTTCTAAGCAGCAGAGGCTGCATAAGCTGTTTTCAACCACATGGCTCCAGGATGTCACTATGAAAGGACCAAAATACTGCACAAAAACTGAAGCCAGGTATGAACTTCTGCTATGAGGAAGACTGAAATTTGATTTAGAATTTTTATCTGAACTAGAAACTACTTCTAGATAGAAATAACTCACCCTCCCCAAGCTACAAACCCAGTAAGTACCTTGAAAGGAGAAATGATGTCAGTTGACCAAGTGTTCTTGCTGGAGTTACCGCAACTTTCACTCCTTCCTGCTTCACTTTCCTTTCCAAGTATTTCAGAATCTGTTTCATTGAGTGGTAAACAAACATGTCTATTATTTCATCAGTATTCTCACATTACTGCTCTTTAAAAATACAGATCAGAAGCAATGAACAGTAACTCAGGATCAATACTGCAACACAAAGACAATAAACCAATTACAGGTCTTTAATCCCTTTGTTTTCCCTAACCTTGCCTCATCTCATACTGTCTGGAACCTCATTTCAACTCAAGTATTCAGGTCTAGGAGACAAGAAACACAAACCTTTAGCCCTCTGCTTCACTTCCCTTACCTGATATTCTAATAGCCACACCACACTCAGGGAACCTGCACACCAGGACACTTCATGTCACCTTTGCTAAAATGCACTTGCTTTACGCATTTATATAATTAAACACCTCTATGTCTGGGTGTCTTGGAATACAGGTAACACCTAAGTGAAAGGCGCAGACAGAACTGGAAGATTTTTCCACAGTGCATGTAGTCAGAGTTAAGGGTCTACACAAGAAAGTTATAATTTATGAAGTATATATAGATTCCTCAGTAAAATCTATCAAAAGCATAATCCAGTAATTTCTTCCAACTACACAGTGCATAAAACACACATCACTTGAGTTACACATATCAGATATTCTGTCTGTTAACATTATCAGTTCTGTTCCCCAAATGACCTCTTTTCCTCCTTCAAACCCACAGAGAAGTACATGAAAACGACAAAGTTAGTGCTGTTGCAAAACCAAACACTCAACTTTACCCCGATCCAAGAAAAGGCCCAAGAGTTCAAGACTGGCTTATACATGGTTCTACTAAACAGATATGTTGACATGTGAACTTCAGATGCTGCACAGGTTCTGCACTCCTTTGCACACTACTCCAGACTACAGCCTGGCAGGACAGCCACAGAAGTGGCACAAACAGGTGAAGGCAGTAAAAGCAGGTTTAAATACCATTTTGACCAAGTGCCACTTGATACACTTACAGATGCTCTGTGAGGCCCTGAGTAGTTCCACAGCTGTCAACAAGCCCAAAACACTCAGTTTCCCTGAGCCATATTGACATTTACCCTGTACTGTCTCTGAAACCTGGATTCCCATTTATTTTCTGTTTGTTGAACACAGACAATTGATTCATGCACACACACTCCCTGAATGAAATGGCAGCACAAAGGAAAAGCAAAATTACTAGTATAGAGAAAGGAAAACATGCAAGGCTGGAGAATGATAATCCTACAGCCCAGAAAAATGTAGAATGCAATTCAGGGAAAACCAAGAGAAGCGCAATAAGCTCTCGCAAGTAAGAGACTACAGTACTTGCACAATACCAAAGGTACAGGCTGCAGTGGCTTTTGTCACTGCCCGGTGAGCAGCTGCTGTTCAAGAATCAATCATTACAGTGCTGGTGTTTTGCTGAAAGCAAAAGCAGTAGTTCATCAGCTAGGGGACACTGCTGTGTAAGCCTGTCACTATCAGCCCATCAGTCTACATTGCCAGAAGGCAGCTACAAACATCATGCCAACTTCTCCAGTTTCTGAAGGGTTCTTCACTGGTCTTAAGGAGAACAAACACAATCAACAAAGAAATTAAAGCTGAAACGAGTTCTGCCTCTGACCAGACACTGGGCTAAGTGACAGCAGGTGCTGCCCACAGCCTAGGAGAGACCCACTAGTCACACACACATCATTACGAGGTTTATTAAAGGTGTTTGCTGTCACCATCTCCACTGCAGTGGGCTGGACTAAATGACCTTTCCAACATCCCTTCCAACTCAAATCCTCCCAGGAGTCTATGATTCTAATGTAGTCTCCTTGCTAGGAGTAAAAGGGAAGAGAACCCTCCTATCAGAAATTGAGTATTTGTTGTGTTAGGATGACTTCCTTAAGACAACTGTTCCCACTGAGTGGATGCAAAGAAACACAACAGGCAAAAATATGGAATTACACTGCTCTCTCTCTCTGTAGTTCAATAAAGCAGTAATGAAAATCCTTCCAAACCACAAGCAACAGGGATATACTGGGAGTGATGTAGGAAATGATACTGCCAATGACCCAGCAACCACCAAGGACAGAAGTGGCAGTTAGTCTAGGCTCTCAACCCATGGCAGGGGGTTCACCTTAGCTTATTCTCATAAATTTGTTTTAAGGAGGCTGTCAGCAGAAGAGGTGACCAGCATCAAAATACTGCTTAAAAACTTTCAACTCAAAAGATTCTTTAAAGACAGTTCCAGGTTGTTTCCTGTAGACTTTTACTGATGGTGAAGGCTTAAGTGAAGCTTAAGATAATAGGATACAGCTTCCTTTCAACACAATGTTTAGAAAGCTTTTCCAAGCTGTGATGGGCACTGGAACTAAACTACCTAAAGAGCCAAGACAGACAACTCCAAACAAGGGTTTTTCCAGGTCAACATCCAGGACAACCTCCACAGAAAAGGACTGGCACAGGACCTATCATTCACATCCACAGTAGGGAATCACCATTTTAAGGGACTGTTGCCTGAAGCTTGCAGCTTCCTTGAATTTACAAAGGAATAAAAAACAGACCCAAACCCAAACATTGTGAAGCCTCAGGTGTATTTTAAGAAAAGCTAAATTCAAACCACTCTGTTTCAGAGCCAGCTGAGTACAGGAGCCCTCCTCTGCTGTCATTTGGTTGGGTTTGAGCTGCATTCCTTTTGTCAGGTAATTTAATTAAGGCCATGGCTGCACACCAGTTGTGCAGTTGGAACAGCAACACAACTGTTACAGCTGCAGCTTTCTGTGTTTCAAGTAGAGCAGTACAAACTTCACACAGCCCCAAAGAACAAGTGAGAACAGAAAGAAATTCTGGATGAACTCACCCTGTCTCCTGATGAAGCCAGAGCTGCTCTATCCCTGCGCCCACCACTGGAGGGAACCAGATGCTCAACATTTTCCTCTTGGGTGCTGGGACACAAGGCCCTGCAAAACAAAATGGTAAGAAAAAAACGCCTGCACCTTATAAAGAAAACATCAAACTGCCCACAAATACTTCAGATACAACCAGAGTACTCACAAATCTAAAACCAGGCACATTCGTGCTTTTGAAATAGTAGAATTCACACACTTCAGCTATCTCCTTCTGTCCAAAGACTGTCCCTTTTCCTATCATAAACGTAAGATGCCTCTGCAGTAACCACTGTTCATCTGACACAGATTTATCAGAGACTAAGTCTCTGCACTTTCCTTACAGAACAGATTTGTATAAAGCAGACTCCTTATGGGACAGATCTGTAAGAATTATCTGGGTCTGTTCTCATTTATATCAAGAGGAATCTCCACAGTGATGGCAGTGGGGGGAAGGACATCCACTTAAGGGCTTCCCTCAAGTTCACCCAGGCTAGAAAAATAAGCCACTGAATGCAGTTTACATAACAGAACACAACACTGTCACAGCTCTAGAGATCAGATGCCAGCAAATGAGAATGTGCAATGGGAGCAGCAGCAAAGTGGGGGAAAGGAACCACTTGGATAATGCAGCACCACAGACAGGCATTTCATCAGCTCTCCATTCTGCCTGTGAATTCTGATCAGGGGTTACCCCAGTGCTTAAAACTTTTCAGTTGCAAACATCATCAAGACAAACTAGTCTGTTTCCTGTCACTTTTCAATAAAACATCTCTACTTGAGTGTCCAGCAAGTTGTGTTCTAGTCCTATTAGACGCCTGGGCTGGGAAGACCTTAGTAAACAACATATTAAAAACCAACAGCAAAAGCCCCAGACCAAGAAAAATGGCTGTAAATGTTTCCTATGCCCAGCAATGCTCCTGCAGCCTGGCATCTAAACACACAGAAAACAGCTTGAGTGCATAGAAGTTTACCTTGCTTGTCTTTGTGAGGTCCCACTGCACAGGTCAAGGTTCACATCAGATTGGGTCTAAACTCAGAAGGGAAAAAGGAAAGCAAATTCAAACACTGGGTTAAATCCACATGCAGAAGAAAGGATTTTCTAAGTGTTTACACCCTCAGAAACTGAACTGAGCAGCAACAGGCCCAAGAACACAGCTGTAAGCCCAAGCTCTGCAGCTACCAGTGGATCTCTGGGGGAAGTTCAAAGGCTTCTAGAAAAGAAATCTGTGCTCCCAAGCTCCTTTCTTTTAAAACAAAAAAATAGTCTTTACTTGAGAGCTGACAGGTTGAAAGATTTTTAATTACTTACAAAAACCCAACCCTGTACCTGTGCACCAGGTGCCTTCTTATCTGAAGACAAGGGGGTGGAACAGAGCTGGCAATGTGTAACACTCAGAACTGTGAAAATAAACGCTCCTCTAACCACACACTGATCACAATTTCAGGTGCCCACAGCGACTAATCAACAGAAAAGTTTTAGATCAACTTACTCTAGTAGAAGAGAAACCAAGTAAGTCAGTGTCTTCATCCTCCAGACAAGCAAGCAGCACTGAAAGAGCAAAGCACAGGAAACACAACAGACAGCAAATGTTAACTATAAGGCATCTTAATTCATTAATTAACTGTAGGCCATCTTAATTAGTGAGACAACAGCAGGAACACGGGATGACTGGAGCTCTCTTCCAGGCAGAATTAATCAAGGCAACAGGAATCTGGACACTGACTTCTGCAATGACACAATGTGGCAGCTACAGTCCAGATGAATTAATATGGAAGTTATCAGGAAGATCCAGAAGCTGGTGTTTAAGGATTAGAGCAGTAACACCACAATTAACTAGATCCTGGTTGTATTATGTTGCTGCTACCTTCAAGACAGCATAAATACATGAAAAAGCAGGCAAAAGAAAATACATTCAAAATGTGCACCTGTAGCACTGGGGAAAATTGAAGGTTTCATGAAGCTTCCATGAACACTACACCCTCTCAGCAATTTTGCAACTCTTGGAAAACAAGATAATCAGGCAGAAAACCCCAGAAAATAAATCAAGTTTCTTTTAAAACAAACTTGTTGATAACTTTGTCAAGAAAAATGGCAGGAAGGGAAGAGGAAATACTGATTAGTGGAAGATGGCCCTGCTCACTGCAGGGAGGTTGGACTAAAGGATTATTCCAGGTCACTTCCAATCCAATGCAGTCTACGACTGCTTTTGTGAGTGCTGGAAAGGCAGTAGATAACTACCTTAATGTTCATTAATCAAATAATGAAACTTGACAGCCCATCTATTGATTGTCTTTAACAAACCATGTAAAATGTAACAGGGAATAATGCACACCACAAAACTGCTGCAATTAGAAGTTCCTGAATTGAAATTTACCTTTCAATGCTTTTGACAGAGACCTCAAACCCCTCCC
The DNA here is from genome assembly GCA_028565055.1 of Phoeniculus purpureus. Classification (NCBI taxonomy): domain Eukaryota; kingdom Metazoa; phylum Chordata; class Aves; order Bucerotiformes; family Phoeniculidae; genus Phoeniculus; species Phoeniculus purpureus. Next base: position 12,111 of record JAOXOE010085878.1, read on the forward strand.
TCTCTCATTCGGGTCTACAAAATCCTCTTGTAGTATGTTAAGGCACTTCCTTCAGAAAGAAAAGGAAAGGTTTAAGATCAAAAGGGCTATCAACCAGATATCAATTCATTAATTAAGCTTGCCCACTTTCACCACGTAACGTCACAAACAGCAAGTAGTTAATGAAACATCGCACACAAATTTTACTACCCTCTTCTAACAGTAGGAGAGGCTTCTATGATACCAAAATAAACATCCATAGGAGTGGTAAGGGAACCAGAACTAGCATTAATAAGTCACTTTACCATCAACTTCAAAGAACTACAAAACAAATGTAATTAACCGGAATGAGACTACATTGATAGTGATTTTTTTTTACTTGTGAAATACACAGATATATCCGTAGGAGACAGCAGTAGCCCAGTAACTCAGTATTTGACAACATCCCAAGATAATACATTTAAAAACGTCTTTTCTCCTCCCCAAATTCTAGAACCTTCCATCAACTGCTGGCTTCACACACGTACATAACAAAAACTGCTTCACTACAAGCACTGCAGAAAACAAACACCAGCTCCTTCGTTTCCCTAAGGGTTCTTGGTAATTATACAGTCAGAACTTAAAAACCTAACAGCTACTAACAGCATCATTCACGTACCCTAGAGCTTCCATTCGTCTTCTGTTGCCTTCACCACTTCTGCCGCCCACCAAGGACAAGCATGGCTCTGTACTCATGATGGAATTCAACTTTGAAAAGAAAAAACCCTGTTCAAGAAACCCTGCTGCTTCCTCGCGGCCTGTCTGAACGCAGCTGCCTACCGCCACCCCACCGCCCCTTCACCCCAACTTCCCCACCACCTCATACAGCCGAAAGACACAACTTGAGCTCCTCAAACCCACCTCCCTGACCTTTGGTCCCTTCTTCAGCCACCTGACGGCTAAGCAACTGTCCTCTCCCAGAGCCCCGCTGCAGAGAACACGAGGCAGCCCTTGAAGAAGTCGGAGCACGGACACGGCCGCATGACCCAAAACCCACCACCTCACCTCCGAGCCCTGCCGCGCGCTAGAATAGCCGCCGCGACAGGCAATCAGCGCAGGCCTGAGCTCCCCTCGCAGCCAATCATGCCGAGAGGCGGGAACAGCAGGCGCCTGTTGCTATGACCTGCGCGGGCAGCCTTCGCCGCCGCCATTTTGTCAGCCCCAGGCGGCTGCTGCTCCCCCCGCTCCGCTTTCCCCCCGCGCCACCCGCCGCCTTCGTGAGCCATAACGGCCGTGTTTTGGGGTCCCTTTATTGTTCCCCTTATTGACAGAGGAATGGAGAGGTGGTTTGGCAGCGGTTTACCGCTCCTGCTTTGGGCTGTGCAAACGTGGCACTGTGCTCTCCACATTTCTCTTAACATCACCCCTCCCAGAACACAAGGAAATGCAAAGCATTCAGTGTTTTCCACCCTCCCAACCTGTAGGCCTTTGCCAAGTGATGCCTTCAACCAGCTTTCCAAGAGACAAACTGCCCAAGAAGACCTGCCTTGGGCTCGGTTTGCCCTGTTCACGCACTAAACCAGCAGGGCCCACCCCGCTGATGTGAAGTGTCCTGAGGGTGTTGGTCAGGCTGGGGCTGGGGCTCTCACCCGAGTGAGGAGGCCGAGTCGGGCAGGTCCCACAGACCCTCTTCTGGGTGTTCTTAGCGATTGTGGGGTGGCCCAGGCAAACAGCAACTGCTGAGGAAGGAGATGAAGGAGAAGGCTGTGGCCATGGCTGCTGAAAGGGCAGAAGAAGAACTGCAGGACTAATGGGGAAGAAAGCACGAACGAAGGAGCAGTAAGGGTCAAGCATGAGGCAATTCCATGCAGGATTTGGGCAAAAGACCCAGACCAGGCAAACTTGCTCTGCTTTCATTTACCTACGTGTCAGTGCACCTGATTTAAAAGTTCATGAGGGAGAGAACTTTCCAGAAGTTATCCTTAGACCAGTTCAGCTTCTAAATCATTTCCCTTAGAGTCTCTCGTTGTTAACCAAGACCCAGTTAGGACTTGAATTGTATAGAAGCCCTGTGGAGATCACCGAATGTGTTGGGCTGGAAAGAACCTTTAAAGGTCATCTAGTCCAACGGCCCTGCAGTGAGCTGGGACATCTCTAACCAGATTGGGAGACCTGTTGTCAAATTTTACAGCCCTGCCTTGTGCTCACTCCGATCCCATCTGGTGTAGTTTGGCCTGCGGTAAGTTTGTAGGAGCCCTGTCTGCAAGACTACCAACTGGCATGTGTCAGGCACAGCTTGAACATGCAGTAGGACTTCCCAGTACCAGTGGTGGGTTCTTCAGAAACAGCCTCTGAAGAAGTCCTGCAGAACACGGGGCAACACAAGGCCTACCAAAGGCAGGTCTGGGAAGTGAAATCCTTGTTTGTCATTATCATGGAATCCTAGACTGGTTAGGTTGGAAGGGACCTTGTCTAGTTTCAACCCCTCCTTGCCATGGAGAGAGACATGAACGTTTATAGACTTGTTAGATGCTGGTTCTGTGGCTCATATCGGTGTCCCATCTTCAGCCAGCTCATGCTTTACAGGTAGAAAATTTAGAAAACCCCCTCAAATTAAAAATAAGACTCTGTCCTGTAAGAGCTAAACTTCCTCTACCTGCTCTACAAGTACCAGTCACCTATCACCTTCTTTCTCAGATTCTTCAACCAGCTTTTGCAGTGAAATTAAAGTCTCAGAGTTTTCTCAAGTTGTATTTAGCTTTGGAAATGTATTCCTCTATTTCTATGGTGAGGAAATGCTTGTGCACCCCAAATCTTGTCATTTACCAGTTGTATTCTATGTTAAGTCTTACTTGAGCCCTTGTAACCATTCCTTAAGAACATAATGGCTCAGGGGTAAAAATGGGTGATGGTAGATCTGTTGTGGTTGTAGCGGAGAAAGGGAACTGCTAGGAAGGAATTGCCTTTGTTGAAGGTCTGAATGCTATTTGAAACCTGCAGCATAAAGGTCCTGGCACCAGCAGCTGTGATCTCTACTTGCAGCTTAAGCATTTCTGACCTGGTCTGCCGCAGGATGCCAAGGAGCAGCCCCACCGTCCCACCAAAATCCTTTTGCTTGGAGAGTAGCGAGTAAATGACTTGAGAAAAGGAGAAGTTAAATGACAGAAGCTGTCTAACAGTCCGTGTTTCAGTGCCTCTTCTGTTTCGTGGAATCACAGAATCATTTAGGTTGGAAAAGGCCTTTAACATCATGGAGTCCAACCATTAACCTAACTCTACCAAGCCCACTGCTAAACCCTGTCCTTAATCTAACAGAGTCACAGAATCACAGATCATTAGGGATTGGAAGGGACCTCGAAAGATCATCTAGTCCACTCTCCTCACCACAGCAGGATCACCTAGATGACCTCCAGATCTACACAATTTTTAAGCACAGCCAGACATGGTAATTTCCTGAGCTGCCTGTTTCAAGACCTGGTGACCCTTTCCATGAAGAAGTTTTTCCTAATGCCCAGCCTGAACTTCCCCTGCTGCAACTTGAGGCCATTTCCATTTGTTCTAACCCACTGTTTCCCCCTCCCAAGTGGCCACAGCCTGGGAAAACAATAGCCATGGCAGCAGCTTGTCCTTGCAGGGCTCATCTCTTAGCTCTACTTCTGCAACTGCTGGGAGCTGGTTTTGGTTAGTCAGTAGCAGAGTGGCCTGCAAATGCCCCCCAGACGGGGGAAGGCAGTGAGCTCAGTCAGCGAGCCTCCAAGGGCCGGTGAGGGGTATCAGGAGCACATGATGACTCTCTTCTGGTCCCCAGATATTTTAAGAGAGTCTTTTTCATTTGGTGAAGAAGATATGAAGTGAAAAGCTAATCAGCTTCCCAGGGAATGAGGGAATTTGGCTGCTAAACAAAGAAGAGCGGATGCAGCCCAAGATTTCTCAGAGGGGCAACAAAGGTGCCACTTTATTCCCCCACGAGCGCTCATGGACATGGTTCTTTGCTCCTTGGTGGTTCCTGCCATCCCCAGCCAGGGTGGGAGAGCTGACTTTGGACCAGCTGAGACCAGCCCATGCCATCCCTCTGAAGCACTCAGACCTAACTTTCAGTCTGTTTCTCATTAAACTTTCCTGATCTATTTCTTCGGGATTTTTGCTTCATAATTTCCTGGCAAATGTAAATTCATTCTCCTTTCTACCTGCTGCTGTCTCCCATGTACCTGCACTTTTAAGGGGAAGCTGCTGGAACCACGTTTATTTTCCTTGTATAAATCTTGGTAAGCTTTTGGTCACATTTTGTGAATGAAATCATCAAGGAAAAATCAAAAAACTGGAACAAAACCCAACAAAATTTCATTAAATGTTGAAATAAAATGATGTGGATCACATCTAAAACATTTCAGTACTGCAAACGATATGGATTGCGTCTAACCAGGCGTTTTTCAGAGTCTAGTAAAATTAGTGAACTGAAAATATAGGGCAAATAAACAGCCTTCAAGTGTTAATGCTGTAATTAACAGCAGAGATACATCAAATCCCATATGGGCTAGGCTTAGCGCTCTGCTTCTTTCTGTATTCTTTATGGCTCTGGGCCCCTCAGTTCAAGAAGGACACAGAACTGCTGGAGAGAGTCCAGTGCAGAGCCATGAAGATGATGAAGGGAAAGGAACATCTCCCTGATGAGGATAGTCTGAGGGGGCTGGGGCTCTTGAGCTTGGAGAAACGAAGACTGAGGGGTGACCTCATTAATGTTGATAAATATGTGAAGGGTGGGTGTCAGGAGGATGGAGCCAGGCTCTGCTCAGGGGCATCTAATGATAGGACAAGGGGCAGTGGGTGTGAGCTGGAACATAGGAGGTTCCACGTGAATAGGAGAAGGAACTTATTCATGGTGAGGGTGACGGAGCACTGGAAGGTGCTGCCCAGGGGGATTGTGGAGTCTCCTTCTCTGGAGAGCTTTAAAACCCACTGGCCATGTTCCTGTGCAACTGGATCTAGGTGATCCTGCTGTGGCAGGAGGATTGGACTAGACGATCTTTCGAGGTCCCTTCCAATCTCTAATGTTCTGTGATTCTGTGAATTTAATTTACTCCTTTCCTGTACTTCTCTGCTTCTTGAAAATGTAGAAAATGCAGAAAACCTGCCACCCCCTGTTCTTTTCAGCTATTGCACAGTCCCAAGAAAACTTCTAACCCCTGCAAACTCCTGTAAAACAAGTAGAGGAACACACGTGTGTGTAAACGCCATGTGCACACACCTCGTAAATCCCACTGAGCTCTCAGTGTCTCTTTATTCCCAGGCTTTTCTTTACACCATTTGCACTCCAATGTTTACAATAAATGTGCTCACTGAAGGGTTTCCAAGGAAACCAGAAATTAGGCCAATTCCAACCACTGTCGCTGGAAAGTGAAATGGGAGGAGGAAGGTGATACCTCACCCAGTCTTTCTTTGATGACTGCACTGAAGATCTGTGTCTGGTTTTTTTCCTCCTTGTTCTCAGCTCCTTTACCTCCACCCACAGAAGTGCTCTGGGAAAATCTCCTTTCACTGATGTGGGGATGATGCCCTTCTAATACTATTGCTGACTGATAGGAGGAAAACAGTTGCACACACAAGGCAGGAATATAGTCTGAGACGCATTGCCACCCTGCAGAGTTTGCAAGTACCAGTCATAGAGTCCATCCAAGCAAGTGGATGACACTGTTCTTCCCTCAGCAGGTGAGTGATCACAGACTCATAGAAGAAAGGTTAAAGTCCAACCACCGACCCAGCACTGTTAGGTCACCACTACATTACATCCTTCACTACTACATCTAAGCATCTTTTAAACATCTCCACTGCTAGCAACTCTACCACCTCCATGAGCCACCTACTCCAATGTCTGGTAACTCTTTTCAGTAAAGAAATGCTTCCAAATATCCACCCTGAACCTCCCCTGGCACAAAATGAGGCCATTTCCTCTAGTTTTGCAGTTTGGGAGAATAGACCACTTCCCACCTCACTACAAACTCTGCCAGGGCATCCTCAGCCTCCAGCCCCACTTGCACGCTACCACAGAATAACATTGGGATGGAAAGATCCACACTTAGCTCCATACCTAAAGTTTTCATTTTGTGTTTTATGACTTTTTATATGAGTTTTTGTTTTGGACAGGTCTTACAGCTCTATCTCTTCCCAAGGTTATCCCAGTGTCTCACTCTTCTGTTAGCCTAAATTTCCAGGTGATGTATGAAAGGGGCTACGGATCACTGTGCTGGTGGATCCTGAGCACCTCAGACCTCTTAAAAAGCTACCAGATGCTTTAACAATACACATCCAAGCTCTCAGAGAAAGGATTCAGAGAATCATGGAATCATTAGGGATCAGAAGAGACCTCGAAAGATCATCTAGTCCATTCCCCCTGCCACAGTAGGATCATCTAGACCAAGTCGCACAGGAACAGGAATGTAATGGGCAAAACAGAACCCACCTACACGTGAAGTGACCTGGGCAAAAACCTGAGGCAGTAGAGCCCGGTCAGACTTCTGTCTGCAGTAATCACTTCAGAAAGGACACAAACAAGATCAGCCTTGTTCTTGGCAATGGGGACAAAACATTTCATCTTGCCTTCGTGTTGTCATGAGGCTGGTGTAGCTGGGTAGAACGAGGTGCTCATGACTAGCTCTGAACTGTTCTGCCGGCTGAGAATGCATTGACTCTAAAAACTGACCCGTAAAACAATGGCCTGAACCGCTCTGCCTTTGCTGCTGATTCATTTTCTTGCACAATGGTAGACTGGGCAATAAATGAAAAGCTGGATAGAAGTTAGGTTTGGAGACAGTTCAGGTGTTGAGGGCTATGGTTTAGGGGTGAACTTGCAAGGTAGGGTAGATGGTTGGACTTGATGATTCCAGAGGTCTTTTCCAACGAGAGTGATTCTGTGAAAGGCTGTGATGTCAAGAGGTGAGGAGCTCTCAGTATCCCAAAGCACATCCCACAAGGACATGGAACAGTTGAATGGAGTCCAGAGGAGGCCACAAGGACAATCAGAGATCTGGAGAACCTGTCCTGTGATGAAAGGCTGAGAGAGTTGTCACTGTTCTGTCTGGAGAAGAGAAGGCTCTGGGGGGACCTTAGAGCAGCTTCCAGTCCCTGAAGAGGCTCCAGGAAATCTGGAGAGGGACTTTTTCTGAGGGATTCTGTTGATAGGACAAGTGGGATGGGTCCAAGCTAAAAGAGAGGAGGTTTAGATGAGATCTTGGGAAGAAATTCCTCCCTGGGTAACCTTTCATCATTTGAGGGTGTTGAGGCACTGGAACAGGTTGCTCAGGGAGGCTGTGGCTGCTCCTCCGTCACCCTTGAAGTGTTCAAGGGCAGGTTGGCTGGATCTCTGGGCAACCTGTTCTGGTGAGAGGTGTCACTGCCTGTGGTAGGGGGTTGGGACTGGGTGGTCTCTGAGGTCTCTTCCAACCTAAACCATTCTATGAATCTACGGAGAATGACCCATGGGTGTGTGAACCCAGAGCTGACCCCCCGTTTCTCCTGGCACCTTTCTGCGAGGTAGAAGAGGTCTCAGAAAGCAAGGCTGGCGCACCGTTCTCCGGGACAGCTTGCTCCGGTGGTGGAGAACTCCTTCCACTAGATGGCACCAGGGTCCTGTCCTACACCGCTGCTGCTCATCCCTTCTGTGTCCTTTCCACATCCCTGACTGTCCGATCTCTAGTCTAGGTTGTGCTTTGTGTACAGACCCAGCAAGACCGTGGAAGCATAAATAGAAGTAGAAATTACAGATGGAGAAGCTGTCCCTGAAGAGGCAGAGTGCTGTCACAGGACATATTTTCAAAGAGACCTGTGACCTTTGCAGCACAGGCAGGGGGGTGTCACTGAGATGGGGATTTTCTGCAGAGTACTCTTGTGGTCCTTTCCATATGAGCTGCTATTTCTGAAGAACCACACAGAGGATAGTCACGGGGGTGGAACAGCTGTGGTTAACATGACAGAGGGATGGGGTGTCATCCAGACTAACCCAGACAAGCTGGAGAAGTGTGAACCTCATGGGGTTCGACAAGGTCAAGTGTAAGGAGCTGCACCTGGGTCAGGGCAATCCAGGCTGGGGGATGATGTGCTAGAGAGCAGAGGGGGACTTTGGTGGATGTTTGGATGAAAAGCTGGACATGAGCCACCAAACTGCTCTTGCAGCCCAGAAAGCCAGTTGCATCCTGGGCTGCATCAGAAGAAGCATGGCTGGCAGATCAATAGAGATGATTCTACCCCTCTGCTCTCTGAGATCTCACCTGGACTACTGTGTCCAGCTTTGGAGCCCTCAACACAAGAAGGACGTCGACTTGTTGGAGTGGATCCAGAGGAGGGCCATGAAAATGATTAAAGGTTACCCAGGGAAGTTGTGGCTGCTCCATTATCCCTGCAAGTGTTCAAGGGCAGGTTGGATGGGGATCTGGGCAACCTGGTCTGGTGAGCAGTGTCCCTGCCCTTGGCAGGTGGTTGGAACTAGATGATCTCTGAGGTTCCTTCTAACCTAAACCATTCTGTGGTTCTCTGATTGGATTATACCGCCTGGGGTGCTTTTCATTGTCAGTGTAATCGAGTTTCCCCTTATTTACTACTTCTGTGCTGGTCTCTGGATCATTTGGATACACAAAGTTGTCCTCTGGATCTGATACAAAAACCTTTGATTTTCTCTCTCCTTACTTTTCTCAGGAACTTGAGTAGTGGTTTGTATAGAGACTCAGGGATTTCAGGTTACTGCTGCATCATTTCTTAGGGCCTCACTTTCCTAAAATTCTTGTTCAAAGATTTTAGTTGGTGCTAGAGAACAGGAGAGGAGCCCAGCTCCTGGTGCAGCCTGAAGGTGCCGGGAATATTTAATTCATACCAGTGCCCATTGCTCACCTTTAATTTCCCATCTCCTGGCCTGAAGGATGAGTTGCACAGCGCTAGAGCCAGTCTCACATGCACAGCCCAAACCTGTCCTCCGGGTGCTGTGCTCCTGTTTGCCACAAAGACGGGCTTTATCTTCCTTATTCCATTGGGTGGCAGAATCCAGCTTCTCGAGACCATCCTAACTAAACCTGACAGCAATCCCTTCTCTGGCCTTCCAGCAGCTGATCAGGGCAGGGTTCAAAGCAGATCTTTTCTCCAGTGGTTTAGGTCAGTTTCTGTTTCTTTTATTCAAGTGCACTTGAAATGGTTCAAGTTAAAGGATTTTTCGGTCAGATTTTCTAACAAGGAAATCTTCTACAGTCACCTTCATGCAAGTGGAAATTAATGAGTATTGTGTAATCAGGTGATCTTGGTAACATTTGGCCTGAGCAAAGTCCTCTGCCTGCAAGGGAACAGCAAAGTGTTCTTTTGCCACAGCAAGTAGGGTTTAGAATGGCTTAGGTTTGAAGGGATCCCAGAGATAGTCCAGTCCCAATGATGAGAGACACCCCTCATCAGAGCAGGTTGCCCACAGACCCATCCAGCCTGGCCTTGGACACTTCCAGGGACGATAGAGCAGCGACAACCTCCCTGGGTTGTTCCAGTGCTTCTCAGGGAGGGATTTATTCCCAAGATCTCATCTAAATCTCCTTTCTTTTAGCTTGAACCCCTCCCCCTTGTCCTATCACTGGAGTCTCTCAGAAAAGACCTTCTCCTGCTTTCCTGTAGCCTCTTCAGGGACTGGAAGCTTCTCTGAGGTCCTCTTGGAGCCTTCTCTTCTCCAGCTCCCTCAGCCTGTCCCCAGAGCAGAGAGGCTCCAGCCCTCTGATCATCCTCATGGCCTTCTTCACTCCAACACTTAAGTGTCCTTCTTGTACTGGGGACTCCAGAACTGGGTACAGAACTCCAGATGAGGTCTTAGGAGAGCAGAGTAGAGGAGGAGAATCCCTCCTGTAACCTGTTGGTGACACTTGTGTTGATCCAGCCCAGGACATGGTTGGCCTTCTTGGCTGCACTTATACACTGACAGCTCACATCGAGCTTCTCCTCTACCAACACCCCCAAGTCCTTCTCCTTGGGACTGCTCTCAATCCATTCACCACCTAACATGTATTTGTGCTCAGGATTGCCCTAATCCAGATGTAGGAACCTCCACTTGGACTTGTTGAACCTCATGTGCTTTGCACAGACCCTCTTCTCAGGCCTGTCCAGATCCCTCTGGATGGTCCCTTCCATCCAGAGTGTCGATCACACCACACAGCTTGGTGTCACCATCAAACAGCACTGAGGGTGCACTCCCTGCCTCTGTCCATGTTGCTAACAAAGATGTTAAACAGCATCAGACCCAAAACAGACCCTTGAAAAGCACCACTTGAAACCCATCTCCACTTGAACATTGAGCCACCCTTTGAGTGTGACCATCCAGCCAATTTTTCATCCAGTGAGTGGTCCATCTGTCAGATCCCTGTCTCTCTTTTTTAGAGACAAATATGTCACGTGGGACAGTGCCAAATTCCTTGCAGAAGTCCCAGGTAGATGACATCAGTTGCTCTACCCTTACCCACCAAAACTGGGAAGCTTTCAGTCTTGCTTTAGCATTGCCACCCACCCTGTGGCAATGCTCCTCAGTTGGCAACCCGGAGACATCCCTGCTCTGTCCCTGTCCACAACTCAGGGAGCTGGATGAGACCTCCAGCAACATGTGTGGGACAGAGAGATGAAATTTCAGACTGAGCAGAGCCCTGGGGTGATCCTGCAGCCAGATGTGGTTCAGAGTAGCAGGAACAGCTGTTTCTCCCCCCATGGATTATGGGGGGGCACGACAGACCACTTGGCATTGTAGAATGAGGTTCAAAAAAGTCTAGCACCCTGCCCTTGGATCACAAGGGGAGACCTTCTCGCTCTTGGCAACTCCCTGAAAGTAGGTTGCAGTGAGGAAGGGTTGTTCTGTTCCCTCTGGACAAGAGGAAAGGGCCTCATGTTGCCCCAGAGGAGGTTGAGGTTGGTACTGAGGACCAATTTCTTCCTGGCAATGGTTCCCCAGTGCTGGTCCAGGCTGCCCAGGGCAGTGGGAGTGTTCCCATCCCTGGAGGGGTTGCAAAGTCATGGAGATGTGGGGTGAGGAACAGGGGTTAATGGGAACCTGACAGTGCTGGGGCAACCACTGAACTTGGTGGTCTTGAAGGTCTTTTCACCTCAATGATTCTGTGATTCTGTGAAGGCCAAACGGCATCTGGCTGGAGATGGATCTGAGGTTGTCACCTCCTGCAGCAGGTGCCTCAAAAATCCCTTATTTCTCCGTGTCCCACCTGCCTTGGAACTCGCTTCAGGATAAACCCACCGTCGTCGTGCTGAGCAGAGATGGCTCACGAGTCGCCATTGAGATGGCAGCACTTAGGCCTCGAATGCGGCTTAAAAGAAGAAATAATTATTTAAAAAAAAAGAAAAAGCTCAGCCTTGCTCACACACACATTTATTAAAAAAAATAAAAGCTCTTTGAGGAGAATCACTTAAAATTGGCTATTTATCGGTGCAGCATCCCGCTGGGAGGTTTCCATGGCTACCTGCGAGCCCTGGCAGCCCGCTGCTGGGGAGACAACGTGCCAGCCCCATGTGCCAACACGCGTGTCCCCACCCCGTGACAAACCCTACACTGTGCCCTCATCCCCTGGTGTGACCCCTGATATCCAAGAACTGGGATCTACTTAGGGAGATGCCACCGAGGGGATCCAAGGCTGTGGGCGCTGCTGGGGGACAGAGATGGAGGGGACATTGCCCAGATTCCAGTTGTGGATGGCCCAAACAGTGGGGTTTTTTTCCACAGCCCCCAAGGACCACTGGACCTGCGTTTTCTGTGGTCTTGTTCAGCAGGAGGAAAATTATCCACACGGCTCCGTGTCACTCGCCGCCTGATCATCGCCCTGGTGATGTTGTACAATCCGTTCCTGCCTCCCCGCACGCTCCATCCATCCCTCTCTGCTGCCTTTTGTGGGAGGAGGAGGTGGGAATGCTGCTGATTTCCACAGTGCTGTGTCTGCCTGGGCAACAGGATTATTTTGTTTGATTTATTTAGTGGTTTTTTTTATTCCCCAGCAGCCACCTGTCGTGGTTTTTTTACACCTTGGACTTTGGGTTTTTTAAACCCTGGTGCATGGATGGAGCTCATGGTTCCATTCTCCACCCATGGGCAGGTGTAGGGACAGTCCCCATTAGCTGCCCCGGCTCTCTTGGGGTGTGAGATGCCAGGACAGCCCTTCCCAGAGCACAAAGCCCTGTCCTGCTCCTCCTGTAACCCCAGTCCTTTCCTCATCTGCCACCCACCTTGGTTTACAGGAAAAGACCCTGCTGACTCTTGTCACCCCAAAACCAGGGTGGGGAACCCCACCTCTGGGTGGGCACTGGGGATGCCAGACCTCTGTGCTCACTGCACCCCAGTGCCACCCCAGGCGTAGGTGTACCCATGTTTCCCCAGCCACAGGCAACAATGTGAGAGATGGGAAGGGGTCAAGGGTGGCAACACGGATCCCCAAAGCCTCCAACAGCTTATAGGGGTGGAAATGGGTGCAGATACTGGGAAGCTATGGGGAAGGTACTTGGAAGGAGACTGGGAACACCCCAATGATTCTCATGATCTGGGAATGAAAATGGAGCTCAGAAAAGAGAGGGAAAAGGGTCCTGGCTATGAGTATCCCTCTCCCACCTTGTGCCCTCGCGGACAGATGTGAGCAGGTGGGGGATGCTGGGAGAGGCCGGAGATCAATGACAAGTGCTAGATGCGGCCACAGGACCAGCTGCCCCATCACGTGGAAGGAGCTGGAGGTTGGGGATTGTGGGACCTGCTGGCAGTGTACAAGGTGTGAAACCCTCCAGGAGAAGGTGCCTCAGACCCCCTCTCCTTCACCTTCTTTTCCCTTCCTCCTTGCTCCTTCACTTTCAGATTCCTCTTTCCCTTCTTCTTCCCCCCTTTCCCGTGCCCCTCCTGATCTTTCCCTTTCTTATTCTCCTTTCACCCCCCTTTCCTCTTTTCCCTTCCCCTTCCCTTTCCCCTTTTGTCTTTTCCCTCCCTCTTTTTCCTTCCCCTTCCCCCTTTTCCATTCCTGTTTTCCTTCCTTTTCCTTTCCCCTTTTCCCCCTTCCCCATCTTCCCCATCTTTCCTCGTCTTTCCCCTTGTTTCCTCATCTTTCCACTTCTTTCCCCTTCTTCCCCCTCCAAACCACTTTCCCAAAGCCTGCAAGGTTCCTGTCACTGCAGCCAGGGACTCTCCCAGAGCCTCCACCACGGATCCAACTGGGCACACAGTTCAGGGCAGGTGGTGGGAAATCCTACAGCGATCCTGGATGACTTCAGCAGGGGATGGGGTGGGCACCAGCAGGACCCAACATCACATCCTACAGCTCCCTACAGCACCTTCTCCAGCACAGACACCCCCACAATCCCCAAACAGCTCCCAGAGACCCCCCAAACCCCTGGGGGAGGGGATTCTCCCCACTCTACCCACACCACGGCAGAGCTGTTGTACCTGCAGTCGCGGGGAAATCATTTTCCCAATCATCGAGGATTTCTTTCCGCTTTATTTTTTTGATGTTTTTTTGAGAACAGCTTGTACCGACCTTGCGATAAAAACAAGGCTCCGGGTTCCTCTGGGTGTTGTTTTCTGTTCTTTTTTTGTTCCCAGGATAAATGTCAGTGAAAATGGAAGAGCTTTTTCTCTTTTTTTTTTTTTTTTCTCTTTTCTTCCCTCCCTGAATCACTCTTTGGGTTTCCAAGAGCGCAGAAAAAATCTGAGATGGAGGGGAAATTGCTGAAATGGAACTTTCTCGCAGAGGTTTCTACAGGTCAAGATTCTCCTTTTGGTGGCAAAATTGATTGATTATACCAACGAAGGGCTGGAGCTCAAGTGCTGTGAGGAGTGGCTGAGTGAACTGGGTTGGGGGTTGAGAGGGAGAACAGGAGGCTCAGGGGAGACCCTCTGGCTCCTGACAGCTCCCTGAACTTCAGGAGGTTGGAGTCAGGTGGGGATTGGTCTCCTCCCTCCCCAGGACCAGAGGAACTGGCCTCAAGTTGCCCCAGGGGAGGTTGAGGTTGGCCCGGAGGACCAATCTGTGCCCCACAAGGGTTCCCCAGGCCTGGCCCAGGCTGCCCAGAGCAGTGGGGGAGTCCTCATCCCTGGAGGGGTTGCAAAGCTCTGCAGATGTAGAGGGACATGATCTCAAACCATAGAATTGTTTAGATGGAAAAAGACCTTTAAGATCATCCAGTTCAACCCCAAACCCAGCTGTCCCATCCTACCTCCAAACCCTGACCCTAAGCACCAGATCTCCATGACTGTGAAACACGGCCAGGGATGGCCATTCAACCCCTCCCTTGGCAGCCTGTTCCAAGGCCTGATGACCCTTTCAATGAAGAAACTTTTCCTAATGTCCAATTTAAAGTTCTCCTAAGACAACTTGAGTCCATTTCCTCTTGTCTAATACCCACCTCTCTTTCATCTCTTTTCAAGTAGTTGTAGACAGCAATAAGGTCTTTCCTCAGCTGCTGTAGTTGTTACCTGGCAGTTCTGGATCAATGGCTGGACTTGATGTTCCTAAAGGTCTCTTCCAGCCTCAAAATTCTACGGTGGGCTGCCCAGGGGGGTTGTGGAGCCTCCTTCTCTGAAGACGTTGAAAACCCGCCTGGATGTGTTCCTGTGTGACTTGGTCTAGGTGATCCTGCCATGGCAGGGGGATTGGACTAGATGATCT
>JAOXOE010086096.1:0-26677 GCA_028565055.1 Phoeniculus purpureus
CATCAGTATGAGAAGGAACTTCTTCCCAGTGAGGGTGACAGAGCCCTGGAAGGGGCTGCCCAGGGGGGTTGTGGAGTTGCCTCCTCCAGAGATGTCTAAAACCCGCCTGGGTATGTTCCTGTGCTACTTGATCTAGGGAATCCTGATCTGCTAGTCTGGATTGGACTGGATGATCTTTTGAGATCCCTTCCAATCCCTAACATTCCGTGATTCTGTAATGCAATGATGAGAACGAGGTGTTACTAATATCCTACGCAAAGACAGAGCAGCTTCCTACTGTTTTTCTGTATTAATTATACAACTGTTGAAAGGCCAAAAAGCACGGAAGGGTCCTCAGGCAGCTGCAAAGAAAATTTAGCTCACTGTCTTCCTGTAAAACCAAAGCCCTCAATAACATGGAAAATAGCACAGACATTTGTGAAAAATTCCTCTTAGCAGGTGGCTTTCAAACTGCTGTTGCCCAAATGGAGAGGAATTCAATGGCTTTTCACTCAGATGGTTCTGTTGTATGCAATGAGAGTTGTAAAGATGCTGCTTGATGGTCTTCAGTGAATCCATACGGGGAACCCCGAGGAGTCACAAAATGAAAGAAAGAAAACAGTGGGGAAAAATACAAGCAAAAAGGAAATGAAAAAGGTGAATTTTTGAGAAAGGAGGCAGCAAAGGGCCTGGTTCAGAGGAAGAAGAAAGAAGCAAAGTGCATTACAGGTGAAGTAACTGTCTTCCAGCAGGCACTGTGGCTCACACTAAATATTTAGCATTTATAATTTGCTTCCATGTTAATCTACAAACGTTCCTCAGCTAATTGAGGGCAATGATGCTGAGTGGCACTTACAGAGCTGGAAGTGGGTTTCACCACACCTGGAGGTTGTGCTTGACAACCTGCATCACTTCCAGACTATTTAAGAAAGCAGCAGCCTGTGTTATATCCACAGGGGCTTCTGCAGACTCCCACCTGAGCAACAGAAGACCCACTGCCTCCTCAGCTGATTTCAGTGCTAGATGTGACCAACAAAAGCTGCGTAATTGCCGTGGGCTGCGGGTAGTGGAGAAGGCTGTCGATGTCAGGAGAAAGCGCGTGGTTTGTCACAGCCTGCTACGAATTAGTATTCATCCAAGGAGGTAAAACGTGTTGATGGTGGCAGTTGTCAGCACAGGATCATCGTTCTGTTGTACTGTTTAGCTAAATGTCATCTATTAATATTTCAGTGAACAAGGCCTCTTGCGAAACCCAACTGGGATCTCATAATCAGTCATATTACATAATGGAAAGAGACTCTCTTAGACAGGGCCCAACAACTCTGTTGTCCAATTGCTTTTACCGAGGCAGCTGGCCTGATCCAACGTTAGTGATGTAGAATCAGGCCAGGTGTTAAACTGGTCCACTGCAGCACAGCATCCACCCTGTACCATGGCTAGAAAAGCAGTGTGCAGTCAAAAACCCATCCAGATGGGTCTGAAACATCTCTAGAGAAGGGGACTCCACAGCCTCCCTGGGCAAGCCCTTCCGATATTTAGTAACCCTGACTGTAACGTTTTTCTTCATATTGAGGTGAAACTTCCTGTGTTCCAGGTTGCATCCATCACTTTTTGTCCCATCTGATGCCATTGAAAAGAGAGGATTCCTTTCTTCCTGGTACCCAGCCCTCATGGATCTACAGACAGTGATTAAATCCCTTTGTAGCCTTCTTTTGTCCAAACTAAGAAGTCCCAATGTTCTCAATCTCTCTTCAGAAGGCAGTTGTTCCAAACCCCCAATCATCCTCATAGCTCTGCACTGAACTCTCTCCATTAATTCTCTATTTCTCTTGAATTGAGGAGACCAGAACTGGACACAAGATTCCAGGTGCAGCCTACCCTAAAGCAGAATAAAGGGATAGAAGAACCTCCTTTGGCCTGCTAGACACGCTCCTCTTGATCCATCCCAGCACCTTGTTGGCCTTCTTTACCACCGAGGCCCATTGCTGTTCCATTTTTAGTTTATTATCCACAAAAACTCCAAGATCCCTCTCCCCAGGGGTGCTCTCTAGATGGTCACTACCCAACCTCCCATTGTCCCTTCCCAAGTGAAGGACTCTACATTTGTTTTAGTTAAGACTCATAAATTCCTCTCAGCCCAACTCTCCATCCTGGCCAAATCTTCTTGAAGAGTTGAACAGCCACTAGGTGAATCAGCCAATCCACCCAGTTTGGTATCATCAGCAAACCTGCTGAGTAAACGCTTTATTCCATCACCAATATCATTAATGAAGATACTGAACAGCACTTGACTCAGGACTGATCTCTGGGGGACACCAGAGATCTACAGGTCTCCAGCTGGACTCTGCACCTTTAATTGCCACCCTCTGGGCTCTGTTGTGTAGCCAGTTCTGAATCCAGTTCACAACCTGTTCATTGATTCCACAATTCCTGAGCTGATTTGTTATGGGGACATTTCACGTAGGTTTTTTTCTCTTTACTTCACATTGCCACTTCTCCGCTGGTGAAGTTAGGGTTCATATAGTCAGATTAGAATCAAGTTAAAACCACATAATCAAGCTAAAGTCACACTGTGCTCGGTAAATGAGTTATAACAAATGTTTAGTTTTTACTCCATTTGCATTTACTCCGCTGTCCATTACAGGCAATTTCAGTCTGAAACACAGAAGGAATCACACAGTAGGGAAAGTTTTGCTTTTAAGTAATCATTTAAGTTCCTCTTAAAGATGAGCTTGTGTTCTGCAGCCAGGCCTTGAAATAGCTCTCCAAAGTTGTGTGTGAAGAGTCTTTTGAAATGTTCTGTGTGCTGTGAGGTGGTGTGAGTCTGATTTTCCCTTCACCGTTAGAACTGATTTGTTTCCACATTTCCTGCCTGAGACACTGCTCGTGCTGCGTTTCACTGGAGCCACCACATTTCCTCACGCAGGGACTGGTGTGAAATGTTATTCCATAAAGATTTAGCACGGGATTTCAGGGTATTTTTGCCTGAGAGTGATGATGAATATTTTAAAAGGTCATGTTTCTAGCTAAAAGGAGGTATTAATGTCAATTAGTCAACACACTTAGATCACCCTGTGCAGCAATGTGTTTAATGAAAATTAATTTAGCAAATCCTCTCATTCTGTCGCTGAAGGGTTCCTTCCTCTACACACAGGGGCAGTCCTTGTATGGAAAAGCTTCAGTTTAACTAATTTTGTAATTTACCCTGAGGACCTTTTGTGAAGAGCACTCAGTAAACTCGAGAGGATTGCCTTTATCTAAAATCACAAGAGGATAATTGCACCTAAACTTACCTTCGACACTAAATGGTTTTCATGTCAGAGGAATCCTCCTTTGCATCATCAACTGATGCTTGGAATAGAAGCATTTCATAGCGTCATAGAATCATCCTGGCTGGAAAGGAGCTCCAGGATCATCAAGTCCAGCCCTCAGCCCAACAGCTCCCTAACCCTCACACCATGGCCTCAAGAGCTCTAGATACTCAGTGCTTAAACACCTCCAGGGATGGGGACTCCACCACCTCCCTGGGCAGCCTGTTCCAGTGCCCAACCACTCCCTCAGGAAGGAACTTCTTCCCGAGATCCAATCTAAACCTCCCCTGACACAACTTGAGGCCATTTCCTCTCATCCTATCATCAGTAATTTGGGAGAAGAGACCAGCACCAGCCTGCTACAACCTCCTTTTAGGTAGCTGTAGAGAGCAAAAAGGTCTCCTCTCAGCCTCCTCTTCTCTAGACTAAATAACGCCAGTTCCCTCATCCCCTCTTTACAGGGCCTGTTTGCCAGACCTCTCCCCAGCCTGGTTGCCCTTCTCTGGTGTAATTTAATTTCAATTAATTTAGACGTTTAGCTCTTTTTAAGGTAATTATTGGCTCTGTTTTTGCCTGGATCAGGCATTATAAATCTTATTCTCGGTGAATCGATGGATCATTCCAGCATTAGCATTATGCCAGTGGTGCACAGCTTGTAATTATAACGAAAAGCCATTATTTTTTTCCTCATAAATGATTTCAAAATATCGTGCTGCGTTGGTTTTTTTTAAGGATTCCGTATGAGGTGCACGGATTTAACCAGGATTCAATTCCATCCCTGCGTGGCCTTTGGGCTCGCTATGATTTAATTACATTTTTGTTCATCCAAACGTTTATACCACATGTATGTTTTCAAATCATTCTCACGGCAGCAGCAGTTTCCCAACCTCTCCATGCGAGAAAACGATCTCTGAAATGGTCCTTGCTCTGTACTACTTAAGAAAGGGAAGAAGTACATGAAGAAGAACCTCAAAGATGAAGGCCAGGCTTGAAGTACAGTTTCATTAATACTGGGTGGCAGGAAAGGAGCCAAGTCCCAGATAATGAGGAAGGAGTTGCAATTTTTTTTAAAGCTATCTAGTGACAGAGAAAACAAAAATGACATTCAGCTGACGAATGAGTGGAGTCTGACCTAGCCTTCTGACCCTTGACAATCAATCTTACCTGCTGCTTCATAAAGAATTATAGGTGTGCCACTCACATTTGACTCCAGATCCTTACTCTTCTCGGTTACTGTCCTCTTTTTCTTTCCCTCTTTCTCCCATTTCTTGAAGGCATAGTCCTAGAAGAAGAAATGTGTGTTGCTTCCCCTCGAGTACTGGGGCCAGTTCTGGGTCCCTCACTTCAGTAAATAGATTGAGAGGCTGGAGCAACGGGGAAGGGACTGGAGGGAAAGTCTGATGAGGAGAGGGTGAGGAAGCTGGGGATGTTTAGCCTGGAGGAGACTCAGGGGAACCTTCTCTCTCTCTCCAGCTCCCTGAAGGGACGTTGTAGTCAGGTGGAGATCAGGCTCTTCTCGAAGGCAGCTAACACCAGGGTGAGAGGGCAGGGCCTGAAGCTGCCGGGGGAGATTTATGTTGGACAGTAGGAAGCCCTTCCTCACGGAAAGGGTGATCAGACTTGATTACCCTTGTGACTTGATCACCCTTGCGACTTGATCTAGGTGATCCAGCTGTGGCAGGGGGATTGGACTGGATGATCTTTCGAGGTCCCTTCCAATCACTAATGTTCTGTTCTGTTCCGTGACACTGGAATGGACTGCTCAGGGCAGTGATGGAGTCCCCATCCCTGGAGGTGTCGAAGCGCAGCAAAAGCATAGGCTAAAGGGGCAGTGAGGGCAGGGTGGGGTTTAGAGAAATGCAGCAATAAAACAGCTTGTACGTACAATTCATAAATGCCTGTGATATCTTTGGGGCTTTACAGGGTGACATAAATAAATGGTAGCTTGGCATCCTCCTCCTTGGTGTTCCTGGCACAAAGGGCTGTGTGGAGCAGCTGCTGGGGGTGCCTCAGGCTCTGCGGGGCTGTTTGGGAAGGCAGTGCCTGGACTGTGCAAGGCATAACAGATTGGGTCTGTCTGAAAACACCAGGCTCCTCGTGTGGTCTTATGTAAGATAGGAAAGAAAGGATTTGTTAAATATGGGCTGCCTTTGCTTCCTCAGAGCAACAACACAGTATAAAGCTAAAATACGGTACCATGTGGGAGCAATGACAAAGCCAGGGAGAAGCCAGGATTTGGGGGATTCTTACAGTATTTTGTTTGTGTTCTTACTGTTTTATTTCAAGTGTGGTTGCTGGGCACCCCTCTAGGACTTTGCATGCACTCATTACTGGAGAGGACAGCAAGTCTAGGAGCAGACATCGTCTGTGTGAGCTATTTGCAAGTACCCAGCACAGTGTTAGTGGCACAACTGAAGCAAAGAGCAGATCGGATCCACAAGACTAAAAACTCTTAAAACTAAGTAAAGGCCACATTTGCCTCTTGGTTTCAGAAGTGTAAATTTGCTGATGCCACTCTCACCTCCCTGTGAAACTCTAAGAAGACTTTGCCCTACTGTCCTGATCAGCCATGGTGATTTGTATACCTTCATTTGCAGCTTTGAGATAGTAAAGATAAGGCTGGTCAGCAAGGGCATCTGTATTATCTGTAGCTCACTAGCTGCAAGAGGTCACTGTCGGGAAGATTTTAGCTTTTAAGGTTTGTCTGAGAGAAGAAGGAGGTGCCTATAAGGGCTATGGTTGGTTGGTTTTTTTCAGTGCTGGTTATTACTGTGAAGAGGTGAGTCATAGACAAAGGGAATGATGACTGATCTTTGTTTAAGCTGCATATTGTAAAATGTTAAGGGTACATCCCTGGTGCACACTTAGCATGAGTGACCACTCAGCACCAGAGCAGCTGATGGACAAGCCTTCTGAGGTTTTTTTATGGTAGGAGCACATCTTCTCCCATTCATGTGTAAGGAGGGGATGACTCTGTCTTGACTGGGAAGAAAAAGATGCACAACAGAGGCAGGACAAGTCACAAGCCTGCTTTTCTCATGAATTTTCATGGCCATGGCCTGCTGAGCTGGGCCTGGTCTTGGCTGCCTGGGAGACCTTCTCCCTCTCTCCAGCTCCCTGAAGGGAGGTTGTAGTCAGGTGGGGGTCAGGCTCTTCTCGCAGGCAGCTAACACCAGGATGAGAGGGCAGGGACTGAAGCTGCCAGGAGAGGGTTAGGCTGGATGTTAGGAAGCCCTTCCTCACAGAAAAGGTGATCAGACTCTGGAATGGACTGCCCAGGGCAGTGGTGGAGTCCCCATCCCTGGAGGTGTTGAAGAACAGCCTGGCTGTGGCCCTTAGTGTCCTGGTCTGGCTGCTGTGGTGATTTTAGGTCCTGGTCTGGACTGGATGAGCTCAGAGGGCTTTTCCAGCCTCAATGATTTTATGATATACGTGCTAAAAGGAGGAACTGTTTTCTCCTATGTTGAGCTACAATAAGGAGAACTTTTGAGTACACAGCCCGTGCAGGCTTTGTGGTTAGAGAGTGCCTCCAGAACACCTCACGTGGCTGCTCTCTCCAACTCTCTGACCCCCACTATGTGTTCTCAGTGGACAAAATGTCTGAATGTTGCCAGCACAAGTTTTATACTGCATGACGGTCCTCCTTGCACATACTATTGTCACATCTATAGGTGAACATCGTAAAATCTACTCAGATGCTTTGGTTGACTACTGTTATTATATTATTACTGTATTATTGCCATTACTGTAATAGTATAATATTATTACTCTAATATATTCAGAGGCAGAACCAAGCCAGCCTTAGCATCACTGAGAGCCTAAGAATTATTTTGCAGAGGGTTAGGAAGAGGAAAAGAAGGGAGGAGTTTCCATTTCACTTCTTCCCAGTGAGGGTGACAGAGCACTTGAAGGGGCTGTCCAGGGGGGTCATGGAGTCGCCTTCTCTAGAGACATTTCAAACACATCTGGATCTGTTCCTGTGCAACTTGGTCTAGGTGGTCCTGCTGTGGTGGGGGGATTGGACTGGATGATCTTTTGAGGTCCCTTCCAAGTCCTTATGTTCTGTGATTCAGTCATTTGGGAGGCAGTAATTATTGATGTAGTAAGGAGGAAGGTTTATATAATGTTTACATTTCATAGTCATGTAAAAGTTGGGGTACGAGGCAGCGCAGCCTTATCAGCAGAGGAAGTGAGGCCAGTGGCCTTCAGCCTCTTAACAAGACAACCTAATTTGTAAAGCATTGCAGCAGCAAGGTGTGGGTATCTGCAGTCGATTCACATAACAAGCCCACCGGGGTCCTATAGTTATCAATGCTGAATTTGTTTTCCTTTCCTCATTTTCTTTTGTCACTCTCCTGTTGCTCTGGCCTTTCTTACACCACTGGAGGAACCACTTTATCACCTGTGAAATCTCGTTGGTCCAATTTTCTTGGGGATTTTTGTTTTATTGTTATTATCATTAGCTAGTTTGGTTTAGCTGGCTCCATCAGCATGTCTCTGGTGATAGAGGTGCTCACAGTGCTGGCCAGTGAACTCTAAGGACCAGTCTTCCAGGAAATCTGGGACTGTTTTTCATTCTGAGATATCTGTTAAATCTGGTGCGAGACAAGTGCCTAAATCAGCTGAGGGTTCCACTTAAAAGACACACTTGTTATTGGAGACCTCAGAAAAGTCTTATGAGCTACAGGGAATAAAAGTATTACCCAGTCATCATTAAAAAGCAGGGAAAAAGAAAATAAATGGTGCTTTTAAACCATCAACCTCTCGTTAACACAGTGTAGGAGGCGGTTCCAGAACAATCTTTTCCGTGTGGAAATAAAACTTTGCCTGTCTTTGCCCCCATTTGTTTTGAGGATCATAACACACGTTGCCATACTGAAATAATTTCGCTTCCTGTGGTGAGGGACGTGAAATCTTTCATCCCTCCTTTTCTTTTATAGAACAGGCAAGTGAGACAGAGAGATTAATTGTGATACCCTGGTAGAGCAGGTACGAGAGGTTCAGGCATAGGAGGTAGATTACCGGGCGCTGACCTTCATCCATAACACAGTCTGTCCGAACTCCCTGTTTCTGGACTGACTTGTTCTGACACACAGGATCGTTTTCTTTTCCTTTCTAATTAGGAAAAGAGCGCTTTGCCTCCTGGAAGCGCAGCGTCCGCGTGGGAATAGCTTTGTCGGTACAGCAGATTTAATTATTTAGACCCGCTTGCTTTGTCTGGTGGCTTGGTTGTTGTTCCTGTTACTTTCCACCAGAAGGCCTGATCTCTTAAACAGCCTGAAATCAGCCACTTGGCAGTGTTTACAAATTATGAAAATGGTTTCTGATTAAAGTGTTCCGCGGGGAGATTAAAGTTTCAAGTCAGTACATAAGCCAAGGGCCCTCTCCTGAATCTCATCAGAGCGCGCTGCTCTGCGGCACGTGTTCCGTAGTCAGACTCGAGCTGGCACGAGGCACGGGCCGTGGCTGGCGCGTTTTCCCCACGGCTTTCTCTGGGCGTTTCTTTAGAGAGCTTGTGTGGCAGGGGACAAGCTGAGCCCTCTAAGCCACGTGAGATGCAGGTCTGCAAGGCATGTGTCACACGGGACCTGACAAAAAGCCCACCAACAGCTGACGCTGAAATGGTAAGTGGCGAAATTATGCAGGATTCTGAAGTTTATCCAGCTTGTGCCTGCACGGTGATCAGACCTGTCCACAGACCACTGTTGATTGACAGCCGTCAGAGAGCCTATGTTCATGACTTCCCCTCTTAATCACAAAATCATGGAATCAGAGAATTACGGAGGCTGGAAAAGCCCTGTGAGCGCATCCAGCCCAGCCCAGGAGCTCATGTCACCACAGCAGCCACACCAGGGCGCTAAGGGCCACAGCCAGGCTGGCCTTAAATACCTCCAGGGATAGAGACTCCACCACTGCCCTCGCAGTCCGTTCCAGGCTCTGATCACACTGTCTGTGAGAAAGGGCTTCCTAACATCCAACCTAACCTTCCCCTGGCAGCTTCAGGCCCTGCCCTCTCTTCCTGGCACTGGTTGCCTGGGAAAAGAGCCCAACCTCCACCTCCCTTCAGGTAGTTATAGAAAGGAAGAAGGAGACTCCACAGCCTACCCTGGGCAGCCCCTTCCATGGCTCTGTCACCCTCACTGGGAAGAAGTTCCTTCTCATACTGATGTGGAACCTCCTCTGTTCCACTCACACCCATTGCCCCTTGTCCTACCATTGGATGCCACTGAGCAGAGCCTAGCTCCATCCTCCTGACACCCACCCTTCCCATATTTATCAGTATTAATAGGGTCACCCTTCAGTCTCCTTTTTTCCAAGCTCAAGAGACCCAGCTCCTTCAGCCTTTCCTCATCAGGGAGGTGTTCCCCTCCCTTCATCATCTTTGTGGCTCTGTGCTGGACTCTCTCCAGCAGTTCTGTGTCCTTCTGGAACTGAGGGCCCAGAACTGGACACAATATTCCAGATGTGGTCTCACCAGGGCAGAGCAGGGGGAGAGGAGAACCTTTCTTGATCTGCTAACCACTCCCTTTCTGATCCACCTCAGGATGCCGTTTGTTTTCTTGGCCACAAGGGTCCATTTGCCAGCTCATGGTCATCCTGCTGACCAGCAGCACTCCCAGGTCCCTTTCTCCTACATTGCTCTCTAGCAGGTCAGTCCCTAACCTATACTGGTATCTGGGGTTGTTTTTGCCCAGATGCAAGGTCTGTGATTCTGTGTTATGATCAAGTGATTCTGGACGGGGCGTCGAGGGTGGATATGAAAGCACAGTGTGCCCCATGCTCCCCATGACTTGGATGGAGAATCAAAGAGAACCGTATTAATTTCAGCTTCATTGAAAACACAGAGCAGAAACAACACCCAGAGCTGGCAAATGGGAAGGTTTTCAACTGTCAATGGAAGAAACATTCATTTCCAAGCTTCTGAGCGAGCTATTAAAATCAACAGAGGAAAGACAAAATGCCTGGCACTGAAAATGAAAGGAACAGTTTTTTGCATCTGCTTAGTTAAAACTTGGCAAGACCAACGTAAAGCAGTGGTTTCCGATTTCTGTGTGCACTGACTGTGCCAATGTTTGTTCTCAGGACTGCCATGATAGATAGTTCATCCCGCTTGAGAACTAACTTTTAATTAGAACTCAGTTTAAGGGAAAAAAAAAAAGCTTGATGTAACCTCAGCACTGAGCCACAGAATTATTCCAGTTGGAAAAGGCCCCTGGGATCATCGAGTCCAACCATCAACCCTGCTCTACAAGTTCACCCCTAAACCACATCCCTCAACACTGACACGTCAACTGCTCCAATTCCCCACCATCCTTTGTGCTGTTGAATGCTCCAGGCTTTCCATTTAAATACTTTATTTTGGAACAAGCTCCGTTTAATTGACACTGGAGTGGCCACAGTAAATCGAGTAGCAGTGTTTATCCGCATTTACATTGTATTTTCACCTACACCTCGCAGTGGGCTTCCTTGGGAAGATGAGAAACCCAGTCACTTCACAAACAAGGAATCACAGAACATTAGGGATTGGAAGGGACCTTGAAACATCATTTGTCCAATCCCCCTGCCACAGCAGGATCCCCTCGATCCAGTCACACAGGATCATATCCAGGTGGATTTTAAACGTCTCCAGAGAAGGAGACTCCACAACCCCCCTGGGCAGCCCCTTCCAGTGCTCTGTCACCCCGCAGCCTTGAAATACATAATATGGGCAATATCTCCAGGATGATAACTGAATAAAACAGTTAAGATTACTTATATAAAATAGGCAATCCTACCTTTTATGTGAGTTTAATGAAGCTAAGTGCAAGGATAAAACAACATGAACTCATTTCAGGTCCCTATAATTGGGTTGAAATTCACTTTTATAGGAGAAACTTTGTCCTTTTATGTGTTCCTCAAGAAGGAAAACAAAGAGAATTGCTGGCTTTTGTATCCTTTAATATTTGAAATGAAAAATAATACAGCAAGAATGTCAGGAAACAAGTTTTCTTCTGTCTGTGACTGAAAAGTAAATCCATAAAATGCATTTTTAAGAAAGGGCTATGTGTAATACTTTGCTATAGAGAGGGAAGTTTATTGCACTAGAAATTGGTCATCCATAATCCTGCAGAATGCTTGTTCACTTCTTTAAAAAGTCTCTTCCACTCCAACATAATATATGACATGAAGTGCAGGAGAACAAGAGTAAAAATGTGTTTTTTTAATGATTAAGGACTGATCTTGTTCCAGTTGAGTCAATGGCAAAACTCCACGGAATTGAGATGAATATATGGGTGTAGATAAGACATTGTTTACTGTGCTCTTGCTTTTTCTGAGAGCAAAATGCAAATGAAATATATGCCTTGCACAAATTAGATTACCCCGAGTCATCTGCTGAATCCTACTTAGAACAGAGTGCAAGGATCTCTCCATGTTCTCCAGGAGCTGCAATCCCTTACAGCCCTGCACCCTTAAGGACACTCCCACCACTGTGTGAACTAGCTGTTACACCAAAGGGGGAATTAACAAAGTCATGGAATGACAGTCATGAGATTGTGCTTGTGTGTACAAATGGATGTAACAGTTAGTAAGTTCTCCCAGACCTCTTTCAGCTGCAGTTAAAAGGGTTTTGTTTAAAGCAGCACATGCTGTGGCAGGGGGATTGGACTAGACGATCTTTTGAGGTCCCTTCCAATCCCTAATGTTTCTATGAGTCTTTGGGCAGATTCTTGCCTGGTTTTCAGACAGCCACGAGCTGGGGGAGAACAAGGTGTCTTCCACATTTGAACTGGCAAATGAGCATAGAATCACAGAATCATTAGGGATTGAAAGGGACCTCCAAAGATTGTATCATCCAAACCCCCTGCCAGAGCAGGATCCCGTAGAGTAGGTCACACAGGAACGTGTCCAGGTAGGTTTTGAATGTCTGCAGAGCAGGGGACTCCACAACCTCTTTGAGCAGCCTGCTCCAGTGTTCTGTCACCCCCACCATAAAAAAGCTTTTCCTTATATTTAGACAGAACCTCCTATACTCAAGCTTGCACCCGTTGCCCCTTGTCCTATCATTGGACACCACTGAGCACAGCCTGGCTCCATCCTCCCAACAACCTTTCCATGAGGGAGCCCCAGTTGCATCATTTGTGCTGTGGCTCACCCCCCAAAAACTGGGTGGGCTTTGGCAAAAACCAAATTGAGATGAGTAAACAGCCTCAAGTTAATGCTGATGCCAGCATCAGCCACGTGGCATAACTGTAGAGGTGGACAAAGATTGTGCCAGTGGTGGAACCATTCCTTCCAAGATAGGAAAACAGAAGCAGAGAAAGTGCTGTGCCTCTGAAACTCCTTGATTTGCCCCAAACTCCTCTTTGGGAGGTAAAACTCCCGTCTTGCCTGTCTTACTGTTGAGAATCAACCAGTCCCTTGTAAGAGGAAAAAGAAGAATTTGCCAGAAGGGCTCTCATTTTTTATTAAAAGAACCTTTGTAAGTCAAACAAACAATCTGACAAATTCCACCTAATTGCTTCAGTGGCACAAAACGTTGAGCAGCTTGTGGAACGCCTGCAGCAGCAGGGATGGAGCTGAGTGAAAAAGTAATTACCTCTGAAACAGGAGGTAGGGAACACTGCTGCAACTGCTATAAAGTGCTGTTATTAGGAAACGTGAAGGAGTAGAAGGGAGTTGTTTAGGATAAACCGACCAAATGATTCTGAAGTTGTTGGCTGCACAATCCATCAGCCCGTCAGGTAAAAAGTGCAAGGCAAAGGGAATCCACGTGGCTGCCCCCTTCCCTCTGTGGCCCATCCTGGTGGGTAACAGAGCATAACAGTGTTGGTTTGGACATTATTAGGTTATCCTGAAAATAAATCACTTTTGAAAAGGTGAATAATTGGACAGGGCTTAGTGCTGACAAGCAAAAGGTTGGAGGCGGGGAGTGTAGTGGGGGATGGCAATGAGGGGGAGAGGGATAGGGGGCTGTAGTGTCAGAGATGGAAACCCATTTCAGGAGGCCACCAGCATGGAAGAAGCTGTAGGTCTCATTCTGGTTTGTACTTTGTGCAGTTTTTTGGTCTGACAAAGTGTCCAACTGCATTTCTAATTTCTGAAGCTGTTTTTGATCCAGCAGAGGGCTGAGACATACCTTTTCATGGCATCTGAACTGTGAGAGGTATAGCCCCCTGCCCAATAAAATTAAAAGGTAGTAAATTTTGTTCCTATAAAAAGGCAAACCCCAGTTTTCCCAACATTTAGCTAATCTGTAGAGTTCACTGCCACAAGTGGTCATCAAAATAATATATTGAGGCTGGAGACTCTTAAAAGAGCTGGATAATTTTATGACCATCTGTAACTATGTGAATGAAGATCTTGATAGTGGTAAGACAACCTCGTATTTTACAGCATGGAATTAACCCCCTTTGGGACACAGGAAAACTGTCTAGTTGACTAGTTATCTGATGGGTGGTTTTAATCCTTCTCCCAACACCTAAGAGACAGGACACCATTAGACACAGGGTACCAGACTATTTGCTTGTGTCTACTCCCACCAAAGACTATGGTAATATTTCAAGTGCTTGATGTAAACTTGAACTTCACGTAGCCATGTCTGAAGTTTGGTGCCAATAGTGTCTTGTAATTTATCATTTTTGCGACAAAAATGTAGCGAGGTCAATCCACCATTCCTGGAAACTATTCTGAACGCGAGTGCTAAGGTTCTGGCATTACACTGCATTGAAGGAATATAGGTTCACATCCTAATGCCCTGACACGTGTAATGTGATCATGAGTAAATCGTTTATAGCTGCATCACACATTAGCTTCCCTCTCAAAATGAGTGTGAAAAAAGTTCTCTTTCATTCAGCATCTCCCTGTCACAGACTCACAGAATCACAGAACATTAGGGATTGGAAGGGACCTCGAAAGATCATCCACTCCAATCCCCCTGTTGCAGCAGGATCACCTAGATCAAGTCGCACAGGAACATATCCAGGAAGGTTTAAATCATAGAATCTCAAAATCATTAGGGATTGGAAGGGACCTCCAAAGATCATCAAGTCCAATCCCCCTGCCACAGCAGGATCACCCAGACCAAGTCACACGGGAACACATCTGGGCAAGTTTTAAACAGCTCCAGTGAAGGAGACTCCACAACTCCCCTGGGCAGCCTGTTCCAGTGCGCTGTCACCCTCAGTCTCCAGAGAAGGAGACTCCACAACCTCCTTGGGCAGCCCATTACTGTGCTCTGTCCCACCCATTCCATCTTAGCTTGGCTAGATGAAGACTCTTGTGGTAACTTCATGTGGTATCTGACACAAGGACACAGCCTGCATTTCCTTGGGGTTTACTCATGCAAAACTGTGTTGCAATAAATGCATTTAATTTTGCTCTTTACAAGACTTTTAGAGATACACGCAGTCTGATTTGGGCACTGATCTACTAAACGTCTTCACTGTTCAAGGAATACACTACATTTGGGAGTGGAAATAGTGGCAAGGAAAATGCCATTCCAAGTAGTGTAAAATTCCATCTTCTTCTAGAAGGTACTTTGGGGACATTCAAAAATCTGTCTTGCAAGAGTAACGCCCTCATAAGTGTCATGGTTCCAGTTGCGTGTGTGTGAGTGGTGTGAAGATGGGAGCACAAGGGGCTGAATAATAAGGGTTATCAGGGAGCTGGGTGAAACATCCACATCTTCTCCCCACCTTTTTAAGATTTGTAAGTAAGTTCTTCTCATTCAGAAAACACATAACGTTAAATTTATGACAGGAAGGAAAGGCTGAGGGAGCTGGAACTCTTTAGCTTGGAGAAGAGCAGACTGAGGGGTGACCTCGTTAATGTATATAAATATGTGAGGGGCAGGTGTCAGGAGGATGGAGCCAGGCTCTGCTCAGTGTCATCTAGTGATAGGACAAGGAGCAATGGGTGTGAACTGGAACATAGGAGGTTCCGTATAAATATCAGAAGGAACTTCTTCCCAGTGAGGGTGACGAAGCACTGGAACAGGCTGCCCAGGGGGGTTGTGGAGTCTCCTTCTCTGGAGATGTTTAAAACCCGCCTGGATGTGTTTCTGTGCAGCTTGGTCTAGGTGATCCTGCTGTGGCAGGGGGGACTGGACTAGATGATCTTTCGAGGTCCCTTCCAATCTCTAATGTTCTGTGATTCTGTGATGCTGTGAAAATACCAACAAATGAAACAGGCCACAACCCTTTGGCTTTTAGAGCTCCAAAAATCCCCAAGTGAGCCCTCCTCCAAAAAAACACCAGTTCATTTTGCAACACCAGGCACAGTTCTATCACATGCCAAACCCTGTGATGGTGGACCCACTTAAAAGATGTCCTCACCACCCTCTCTGCTGCTCCTTCCCATCCTCCTCCCTGTCTTGTCAGTGTTCATGGTTTGCTCTGCTGTGATGAGTCAACGGTTTGGGTGGCTGTGCTCCCAGCCCGATTTGTCACAGTGCTTGCTTTCCAAACGACTGAGAGACGTCTCTTTTTCTGCTGCTTTTAAAAACCAGACCATTCCCCAGGTCTGGAGTTCAACCAGTGGACTGGTGTGACCGAGGGGTTATAATCCCTATCATGCAAGGAAGGAATCCCTTAGCACTGCTCTGCTTTTAAGAATTTGTGTCCTGGAAAAACACCCTCGTGTTAGATAAAGGGCTACCCAGAAAAGCCACCATCCATGAAAAGGGGAGGGATATTTCAGGCTACACTGCTCTTCTCATAGAGCTATTCAGATTCATTATCACTGCATGATGCCATCACTCCCATGTAGTTATCAGAATTTGGGGCTGTTTTCCTTTTCTACCACTGACAAATAGGCCAAAGTAAACCAGATTCCTGATAAGACAGACCCCTGGGAAGATACTCTGCCACACTTGATGCATGGATAAGGCTTTTTTGTTCATCATCCGATGATTTTGTCTTGCAGCATCTGTTTATTTTCCTTCTTCTTTCATTGCCCCAGTTTAAAAGGAGCCTGAAATAGAATAGGATTTATGCTACAATCTGCAAGCCCTGAGCCTTATATTTAGGAAACTCAGAAGTCTATGAGGCCGAGAAAGGCCTTTGGTATCCTCTTGTCTGACCTCTGCTCCAACCCAGGCCATTAGCTTTCTCTGATTTAATTCTTGTTTGGTCTATCCACTGCAAAAATACCCAGTTCTGATTTAAGAAGAGCGAGCGGTGGAGATAATTCATTGCAACACTCCGTGCACTGCTCTTATGGTCAGTTACCCCATCTGTTCGAAAATTTCCATTGTACTTCTGTTTGGATTTGCTGAGCTTCCATTCCCAGTCATTGGCTCTCGTCCTTGCTGTGTCTTTGTAATCCTACTTTTCCATTAAGAGGCAGCGCAGAGAACGGGGCAGGAATGAGATACAGATACAGCAACATATCAATTGGAGATACTCGCACTCAGCTCGCCTCCTGAGCACAAATGGAGTCTAAGCACAGTCACATCAAGCTTTTCTGAGAAATAGGTTAGAATCTGCTACCATTCCAATTCATGTTTCCAGCTGAATTACAGGCTTTTCAATACCTGTGGAAAAGTAACTCCCATTAGATGCTTTTAAGGATCACAGGGTAAATTTTCAACAAGAAATGGCCTGTTACCCAGTCACCAGTTGAATTAAGCACAAATAGTTCATTTGCAAAGAGAATTCAGTGTGTATGAGATGCCGAAGTCAACTCAGAGAACATACTTTATTTATTTAGGTGTTATGAACTTATGAATGAGTTGATGAATGGCCAGTGGCATCCTGGGGTGGATTAGAAGAGGGGTGGTTAGTAGGTCGAGAGAGGTTCTCCTCCCCCTCTGCTCTGCCCTGCTGAGACCACATCTGGAATGGGGGCTTGTGGAGATTCCTTCTCTGGAGACATTTAAAACCTGCCTGGATATGTTCCTGATTGACTTGGTCTGGGTGATCCTGCTTTGGCAGGGGGATTGGACTAGATGATCTTTTGAGGTCCCTTCCAATCCCTAAAGTTCTGTGAGTCTGTGTGTCCAGTTCTGGGCCCCTCAGTTCCAGGAGGACACAGAACTGCTGGAGAGGGTCCAACACAGAGACACAGTGATGATGAAAAGAGTGGAACATCTCCCTGATGAGGAAAGGCTGAGGGAGCTGGTTCTCTTTTTAGCTTGGAAAAAAGGGGACTGAGGGGTGACCTCATTAATGTTTATGAATATGGAAAGGGTGGGTATCAGGAAGATGGAGCTGGGCTCTCTTCACTAGCATCTAATGATAGGACAAGGGGCAACGGGTGAAAGCTAGAACAGAGGAGGTTCCACATAAATATGAGAAGAAACTTCTTCCCGGTGAGGGTGACAGAGCACAGGAAGGGGCTGCCCAGGGGTGTTGTGGAGTCTCCTTCTCTGGAGACATTTAAAACCCGCCTGGATGTGTTCCTGTGTGACTTGGTCTAGGTGATCCTGCTGTGGCGAGGGAATAGGACTAGATGATCTGTCGAAGTCCCTTCTAAAACCTAATGTTCTGTGATTCTGTGAAAACGTCTGTTGGTAGGTAGTAAACTGAAACGGTAACACCAGCTGGAAGCCTCTTCTGCAGGAATTCCACATGCAGGCTGGAGGAATGAATTGAGGGAGGAAGGGATATGTGGGTTTGGTGGTTGCAAATGGGATAGATCTCAGTGTAACATTTCTGGTGTTGGACAGCAGCTCAGTCCATGGTGTTGGAACATTTCTTTGGTTGTTAATACACTTTCCTGACTTAACGCGTGCTAGAATTGTTTTCCACCTTGTGATCCGTTCTTGTGCTGGTTAATAACTTCAAATGTGGATTACAAGCTATGGGAAATGGGGCTGTTCACCCTGGAGAAGCAGCCTGCCCACACAGAAGAGGCTACAGGAAAGCTGGAGAGGGATTTTTTTACAAGGATGTCCAGTGATAGGACAAGGGTTTCAAGCAGAAAGTGGGCAGATTTAGATGAGATCTTAGGAAAAAATGCCTCCCTGTGAGGGTGCTGAAAGCACTGGAACAGCGTGCCCAGGGAGATTGTGGCTGCTCCATCCCTGGAAGTGTTCAAGGCTCGGATAGAAACACCTGGTCTGGTGAGAGCTGGTCTGGCAAGGAGCTGGAACTAGATGATCTCTGAGGTCCCTCCAGCCTAAACCGCTCTGAGATTCCATGACTCTCTAAGTTTTGTGCTGTATACTGACCACAGGTGATGTGCATGCATGTTCCTCTTTTTACTCCTCTATGCGCAGGAATCCAAATGGCAGACAGTTCCTTCAAAGGAGAAGGGGAAACGTGAAGTGTGTAGGAGAGGGAGGGCCTAGTTTTAAGTGCTAGTCAACTGCAACCACTGATAATCTGGAGCCTGTTCAAACCCATTTAGAGAACCGTTGAATTTTTAAGTGCCTTTTGATTCTCTCTTTCATTTATTTTAACTGATCTGTGGGGATTAGGAGCTTGGTAGGGGAACACCATAACGCTTGCCAAAATGTGTGAATAATTAGAACGCCAACGATGTGTGCCAGATAGGAGGGGAGTATTCACACTTCTGATTAGATTCACTGAAACACTGTTGTAAATCATGGCTGCCAAGGTAACTTAGAGCCATGGTGAGTTTCTGCTGCCACAGGAGCCAGCTGTGGTGAGGCAGAGGAGCCGGCTGCTGCCTCCAGCCGTAGGTGGGAACGTTTCAAGTAGATGATTTATTCTGTGGTGAAGCAGGAAGGGCTGAGATTTGGAGGTGCAGTATCATACAGGTTGTGCAATCAAGTTTTCAATGCTAACATCTACGTGCTTTTCACTGAAAACTGGGTGAGTAGAGGACAGACTGCTGTTCACAATCTGTAGAATCAACTGCATCATGAGAATCTTTGCATTTCCCAGACCAGAATGTAGACAGATGTCACTACTGGGTACAATGTCCTAGGTTAATTTATTTTTTTTTAAAGCACTACCACCTACAAGGACAGACTGAGGGAGCTGGGACTGTCCTGGAGAGGAGAAGGCTTCAGGAGCACCTGAAACTGACCTTCCAGTACCTGAAGGGGGGTACAAGAAGGCTGGAGAGGGACTGTTTATGAAGGCCTGGAGTAATAGGATGAGGGGCAACAGCTTCACATTAAAGAAGGGGGTAGATTTAAATTTCCTGTCAGGAAGAAGTTCTTTAGCAGGAGGATGGTTGAACACTGAAGCAGGTTGCCCAGAGAGGTAGTTGAGGGCCCCATCCCTTAAGATATTCAACGTGAGGCTGGACGAGGCTCTGGGCAACCTGATGTAGTCACTCAAGTTGAGCTGAGCTCACTGCAGGAGGGTTGGACCTTAGGAGGTCCCTTTTAGCCTGGGACCTCCTATGATTCCGTAGAGTTTGTCTGGCACTCCTTTTCCTGATCCATAACCCTCAGGGAGTTGGAAGGGAGGAACAACCCCTCTCTGATGCTCTGAAGCACTCCTGCTTACAGCCCAAGTGCAGCCTTTCCATCCCAGTCCTGCCTCTCCACGGCTCTGTGTTCACCCAACAGCTGTCTGGAGTGGCTGGTGGCCACTGGATTGCAGTGCTCAGCAGGTATTTTACAAGCGGATTATATTATTGATGCTGAAGGTTGATTAAAATCCCAGATATAATCTCTTAAAAAGATCAAACTTGTTCATTATTGTGTGCCTTTCCTTTCTTGTGATCCTATTTCCAGACATTTGGTCCCAAAGGCAACATGCATCAGTGTCAACCAGAGAAAACGGGAGTCTCTGTTCTCAAATGAGGGGCTGAGCGAGTGCTAGAGCTCAGTGGAGCAGTAAATCACACCTACACACAGTTCAGCTCGCCCCTGTGATGTTAACAAGTGCTGTGCTTGCCAAGAAGAGAAAGCAGTCCTCAGCTTTAGCAGATAGAAACTCCATGTGAGTGAGGAATGCTCAGGACAGCAGCTTATACAGCCTTGAGGAGCTCCAGCTGTCATGTTGCCCTTGGACTTTCTCCTTTGGGAGAGGTGCAGGGCATGTCTGTGCTGGAAGGACTCAATCTACTGACTCTTGGGTAACCCTCCAGCAGCACAGTGTCCTGAGCACCCTGCCCCAGGCAGAAATAACCCTGTCTGCACCTCCCACATCTCCCTTCTTGCCCTTTATAAGTGAATACCTGTGTGAGAGACGTAAAGCTGAACAGCAGCAGAAACACAGTGACATTTCATAGTTCCTGATGTCTCCACCCCAGCAAGCCCAGGGGCAGAGGTACTAAATTCACAGGGTTTATTCTGAAACTGACAAATCTCATATGGATCGTTTGGGCTGAAGGGGGTGGAATGGGTTGTGGAAGAGATTTTTTTAAGGGCAACCTTAACACAGATTCACATGGTGTTCTCTTCTTTCATATAACACTCTAAATCTGCTCTTATAGCCACCACAGCTCTATCCAGAAGTGCAATAGTGGAAGGTTCTGTAGAGTCAGGGCATCACTCATGGTAAACTACAAAAATCTGGTGAATAGCATGAATTATGGACTTAATGGAAATGTTGCAAGAGTTGATTCAGGGGGGCACTTCATGTTGCTGTTTCAACAAATGAGAATTTGTATTAGTTTCCCCTCCCTTTTCTTTGTTTCTTTTGCTTGTCATTTGTTAGCCCTTAACAACAGCCAGGTGTACTCTTGTAATCTTCCTATTTCAAGTGCCATTTTCCTGATTTGTTTTTTTCCCCCCTTGATATCCCTTTGTGTAGAGGGATGGCTTCAAAACAAAAACTTGTAAACAATTAGAATGAATTTAAATCTATAGTCATCCTTCAAAAAGCCCAGGAGGAAAAGCAAGGGAAAAAAACCTCTCAAAATAACCCATGTTTGTTATTGCTGTGTTTGTAGAAGCTAATGTAGCACGGATGAATAGGGCAGGGTTTCTTCTGCTCTAGTAAGAGCTTTGAGGATCAGTGTGGTGTGTGGAGAGGCCCTTGTTTCCCTCCTTGGTGATGCAGTAAGCCCCTTTGAAGTGAAACAGCGGTGCGGAGTGCAAGGGTAAAGGATCATGAAACAGGACATGACAGAGGATGGTTGTAACCCGAACGGGATGGAGAAAATGAGCAACACATGAGGAATGTAAAGAGAGGGGAGAGACACATCAAAATCACCTAAGCATCTCTGATGTCTTTAGAAATGGAGAGAGGCAGAAGAAATAACGGGTATGACTCTCTTTAAATCATAAAAACTGTTTTTCACAACTCAGTGGAGGTATGAAGGAAATTTCTGTGGAAGGCTGTGATCCTTGAACAGTCCCTGTGAATTGCTTGGTGCAAATTAACATTTGGCAAGGGGAAGTGAAAAATACCTTCAGCATTGCTTGGCCTTTTACCTAGAGAGAACTTTTGCAATGGAAGTGTTTTGCTGTGAAAGGTCACCATCAGTGTTTGGTATCTTTGGTGCAGCATCCTCTCTCTCTTGTGTCTGATGTACCCAGTTTTACCTGTCAAAACCAGTTTAACAAATCGTAGATTGTCTTGCTATTGGAAGTCTTTGCTCTCCTTTGCCATTTCTACCCTTCCATCCTGCTGCTGGCTCTCTAAGCTCTAGGGTTATCTGTTCTGACAGAGCCCAAACAGCTTGAACTGACACACAGAGATATTTGGATCAGTTCACATTGTGTATCCAGACATCTGACTTCTGATGGCGATTAATTGGTGACAGGTTTTCCTGTTTGATTTCCTGCCCTGATGTTGTCCATCAAAAGACTCTATTCTTGCTGTCAGTCTGTTTAGAGACAGTTTTTACTTTGTCAGTCTCCCAGACTGTTATCAGAGTGGTGAGGGTAAGATGCAACTCTTCTGATGAACAGCTCAGTGGTGGTCACCTTCTTCCAGTAGTTATTGACTGCATTCTGTGCTCAGTCACAGAATGTAAGGGATTGGAAGGCACCTTGAAAGATCATGTAGTCCGATCCCCCTGTCAGAGCAGGATCCCCTAGATCAAGTCGCACAGGAACATGTCCAGGCGGGTTTTAAATGTCTCCAGAGAAGGAGACTCCACAACCCCCCTGGGCAGCCTGTTCCAGTGCTGTGTCACCTTCTCTGGGAAGAAGTTCCTTCTCATATTGATGTGGAACCTCCTCTGTTCCAGTTCACACCCATTCCTCCTTGTCCTGTCATTGGGTGCCACTGAGCAGAGCCTGGCTCCATGCTCCTGACACCCACTCTTTTCATATTTAGAAACATTAATGAGGTCACCCCTCAGTCATCTTTTTTCCAAGCTAAAGAGACTCAGCTCCCTCAGTCTTTCCTCATAAGAGACCCTTGTTTCCTTCTTTCATGCCACCAGTATAAATTATACTGCAGTTATGCTGTTCTGAGTTAGGGTACACTTTCTTCACTGAGGACTAAGTGTGTAGCAGAGGCACGAAGGTGGCAGCACTATCATCACTTTAAACAACAGGGTCTTACCACTACCACATTTTGAAGCCCCATCTCAGCCTCTGAAATCCTACAGAAAAAGATACTCGCTGGCCCATCCACCTGCACTAGCAGCAGCGTTTGGGTTGCTAAGGATGATAGAGTCTAGGGCCTTGCTGGTGGGGAATATTTTCCCCGTCCCATCTGCATCCTTGTAGAACTTGACCATTAGTCAGGCTACTTCTAAATGATGCATCTCTTTTAGAGATTTCTACTGATAACAAATGAAAGAGGGGTGGGTTTTTTTTCCTTTCCTCATTATGCAGGCAGCTGTGTGACAGGTTCTGACAAACTGTGTTATCTCAGGCTTCCAGCTGCAAGCTGTTCTCATCAATACTGCTGCAAACTGTTTCCTACTAACCCTTTCGCCTTTGTGCCCGTTTTTATCAGAATTTAATTTTAATGTGAGGACAGGCAAATATAATGCCAGATGTGGGAAGCAGATAGTTTTCCTTTGTATAAGAACGTAGCAGGGGAGGTCTTCTAAAGGACCAGCCGCACGGAGCGCGTGGGGACCGGGCTGCAATCGTTATGTTTGATTCCTGTGGATTATTATTTTTTTATTATTATTGTTATTATTCTGGAGTTGCCATTTCAACCTTACCTCACATTTGCCTTGGCACTGAACTGGAAAGAGAAATTAAACAACAACAAAAGAGCCATAATTTAAAAGAAAATAAAAAGGAAACGTGCGTGCCTTGGCCCAGGTTCCCCGAGTGCCGGAAGGTGCTGGGTCTGCTTTTGTGTTGACTCCTTTCAGCTGCTCCCATCTACCAAAGAGAACTGTGCAACAGCTGCAGGAAAATCGTGTTTGGCCTCTACTGAAATTACTATTTTCTGCAAAGTGTGACCTCATTCCCTCAGGTGGAGCACCCCAACCTTGGTTAGGGAAGGAACAAGCAAACCGGAGTGTGCTCAGGATGCAGAAGGGCAGAATGCATTTCCCTGGAGCACCGCGTTGCTGTTGCTCAGTTTGCAGCATAGGCAGGGCTGTATTTTGACAGATAGGCTGGGTGTTGTTGAAGAATCAGTTCCAATTTTGCTCAGAGCTGCCCTTCACAATTTACATTCTGGTAAGCAATGAAAAAAAAAAACTAGTTTGAGAGAGGGATGTCCCTGAGTCCCTTGTATTTGACTCATCATTGCCATAACTAACCGCTCCACACTGGGGCTCTCCCAATTTACTTTGTATTTACTATTACGTGCAGGAATTACTCTGGCAGGGTTGCTGAGGTGTGTCAGGCTCCCCATCTCTCCCCAGCACAAAACATCCTCTCACATTGTGTACGCATTTTATTTTGGGTGTTCCTTCCCAGCGGGGTATTGTACAATTAGCTCTAACCTCCCTAAGTGAGGGGCGTGTAGGATCATGTTTGAGTTCTTGTGACCCTGGAGCTTTTAAAATTATTTTAACTCATTTATGACATTGAGCAACCCTTCGTTGCACTTTAAAAATGAAGTTACAGTCCCAAAAGAACAAGTTTCATGCTCTTGAGTGCTACAGTAATTTATTACTCCGAGAATTCCAGTAATTTAGCACTCTATTTTAAGTAGTTCAAGCCTAATTAATACGATAGTTTCCTTGTAGGAGCAATGTCACCCACACCACTATATATAAAATCTATCATGTTAATTTGGTTTATATTGGGTTTACACACCTAGTGATGCCCACGTCTGTGTGGCTTGAGGTACTTAGTGCAGGCCCTCAGTGGCCCAAATCACTGTTGTGCTCTGCCCTCTCAGATGTGTGTACACCCAATTTTAACCGAGACAAAGGCAATGCAGTTGTATCTGCTAAGGAGAGTGGAATAAGATGTACGTTTATTGAATGGGGGGGGAATCACATTAACCCCATAAAATACGCAAGGTACACACCACACTCCAAAGACCTTTAAAGCTATTGTGGAAAAATATCTGTTCTTGTCAAAAGCTGTCCTGCATTGCTAGTGAAAAGGTATTGGGTGCAGGTGTCAAACATGCCTAATGAGGCATGAGGAGTCGACAGCAAAATAACAGAGATTATAGGTACAGAGGATTGTGAATGAAGTGTGAATAGCAGCCTGCATGTATGACTGACACAGAAAAGAGGAGAAGACAGGCAAGAAGAAAGAAGATCCATCACTCCTTTAAGGAGAATGGACATTTTGAATCACTTGATTGATATCTTTCCATCCAGTAATCCTACAGCTTTTTCAGATCTACATTTAAAAATAACCTAAATCGTTCCTTTAAGAAATCAGCGGTGTATTGTAGGTCTTTGGGGTATTTTGCCTAACTCTGGCAGCAGAGGGGACACATAGCAAATGGCTCTGTGTGTGTTAGCACGAAGAAAGCCCAGGCTCACCAATCTGCTTTGTCAAATTAACAGCCTGGTTATGAAGTTACAAAAGATCCAAGCAGCACTATTTAAAACCGAAACTCTTACTCCTCCCGCTCATCATCTAGAAGTAATCAACGGTTCAATTGTATCTAACAGCATCTCCATTTCATCTGGAGGCAAATGTGAGGCCCATTTGTAAGGAATTGTTTGGGGGAAAGTTGATGTTCCTGGGTGGTTTTTTTACTGCCCAGCCCTCCCCTCCATCTGTTGCTTTCTTCTGCTGCATGGAGTCAAAAAGTCTCTTTCTGTCTAGACTGTACATCTAAAAATGCTTAACGTGTGAGTAATTTCATAGATGAAATTCCAAATGTTATTGGGGTTAGGAAAATGTCTGGACAGCTAATGTCAGCGTTACAAAGCCTTATCCCTCGTATATTTCGATCCAAACGTAAAACTCCATGATGATAATCTGTTGGACCTCTGTTGGGCTCCATTGAAATGAAACGGCAGGGTGATATTTAAAGTTTGTATCGAGGAGACAGAATACCTTGCCTCTTGGCTAAGAAAAATAATTATCCTGCTCGGGTAGTCCACGCTGTTGGCACATTCAGAAACAGCCTGGGGGTCTCACTCTTGCTTCCTTTGAACTCAGTGGGAGTTTGGGTATTGACTTGAATGGGAGGAGGTTCTTGGTCTTCCTAGTGTAGATTGTACCATCAGGGCTTTTTTGGTCTTTTCAGTAACTGCTCTGGGTATCCGTGGCCAAACAGAGCCTTGCCTACAGATCCTGTCGTGTTTTCTTTGCTGGATAAAATGAGCCGACTCTAAACCTTAATGGACTGGCATGGGATGAGGCAGGGGGAAAGGCAGAGAAACCCAATTTGGCCTTAACTAAGCAACACAAAAGGATGGCTGTGACCACTGCTAAAATCAGGGAGCTTCTGGCTCATTTTGCCAGTCTACTGGGAGGGAGACTCATCCCTTTATTGTCTCAGTTCTGGAGAGGGCAGTTTGGAGCAGCCTTGTCTGGGCCCAGCATGGTGCCGGCACTGCTCCTGCGGTTGTGGGTTATCCGTGCACATCCTGTGCTCAATGCGGTCAGGAGTAATTGCCTGATTGAACATGGCAGCAGATGGCTTTTCTTCTCCCCCTCTTTTCCCTTCAGGTTTTCAAAACATGAATAACAAAAGTTATTTAAAAACAACAATAATAACAATAACAACCACCACCACCCCCCCAGCCCACACCTACAGGGAATTGTTTCCCCTCCAGATAGATAGATAGAGAGATAAATGAAGTAATAGGTAGTCTGCTTCCATTTTGGGGGGGGTGGGGGGAGTGTTGACTGCTGTTTGCTTATACCCCGGCGGTGTTAACAAGCGGTAGATTGTTAGTGACAATCACACACTCTCTGGCACTTAAAGCAGAAGGCTTGATTTAATCGCAGAGCTGTCATTTATTATTCTGTTGTGCTATTCCACAGGGGGAAACGACTGATCAAGCGCCTGCTCCCCAGAGCAGAGGGCTCTTTTTTTTCCCCCCCTCTATTTTTTTTTTTTGTTATGTCTAAATCCTCAATACAAATTGCAGTATTTCTGGACTCCCAGCGGGACCCATTAGTGCCTGTGG
Organism: Phoeniculus purpureus; assembly: GCA_028565055.1. Classification (NCBI taxonomy): domain Eukaryota; kingdom Metazoa; phylum Chordata; class Aves; order Bucerotiformes; family Phoeniculidae; genus Phoeniculus; species Phoeniculus purpureus. The sequence continues at coordinate 26,610 of JAOXOE010086096.1, forward strand.
GGCATTAAAGATCATTAATAGTGCTGTCAGATGGGGAGAGAGAGAGAGGGAGGGAGGGAGAGAGAGAC